>PVJS01002591.1:0-82934 GCA_004027185.1 Glis glis
AAAAAAAAAAAAAAAAAAAAAAAAGAAACGGCAAACCCATGTAGATATATCAAAAAGGAAAAGCATGACACTTAAACAAATAGTTTAGAAAATGATTCTGCATCCATAGTGCTCAAAGAAAATGGCTTGACCTTTTTGTTGTGAAAAATAGCATAAATCAGGTAGGTAAATAGATACATAGATACCTAGAAAATAATGAAGGAAGGAAGGAAGGAAGGAATGGATGGATAAAATAATCTGGACTTAGAGAAACTATATTTCTTATACAGATGATAGATGATGGATAGATAGATAGATAAATGATAAATAGACAAGATGGCTTGGACTTGGAGAAATTGTGTCTTTTATACAGCTGTATCTCTGTGTCTACTTATTCTGCATCTGTGTATCAAAAATATTTTTAAGATTAATTCGTTCAGTGCCAGGCGGGTGGTGCACACCTGTAATCTCAGTGCTTGGGAGGATGAGACAGGAGGATCGCAGGTACAAAGGAAGTTTCAGCAATTTAGCGAGGCTCTCCGTAACTTAGTGAGACCCCATTCCCAAATAAATAAAATAGGGCTGGAGGTGCAGCCCTGGAGGTAGAATGCCCCTAGGTTCAATCCCCAGCACCACACAAAATAATAATAATAACAATAATACAATAATAATAATAATAACATGTGGATGTTTTTCCTTGCCATTAGGCCCTAAATAATACAATATAACAATTGTTTATATATCATTTACATTGTATTGGGTATATATAAGTAATCTATAAATGTTATAAAGTATATAGAAGGACATTCATAGGTCCTATGCAAATATTATGCTGCTTTATATATATACTTTATATAATAGACTTAAGCACTTGTGGATTTTGGTATCTGTAAGGAGTCCTGGAACCAGTCCCCCACAGATACTGAGAAATATTGTAAATATCTGGTATCATTATAAAATACAGCAACAATATTGGAAATATAATTGGTCAAATGAATCAGACACTGAGAGCTTGTCTATACAGTTTGACCCAACATTTTTAAAAAAGACTTATTCTTAAAAAATTCATACATTTTTCTTTCTCCTGGCTTTTCATATTTTTAGGTTCAGATGTTCACTTTTCTCTCTGACATTATTTCAAAAGGAAAGTAATTTAAATATTAACAATAAAGAAATACCAAATTAGTGGTTAAAGGCATATAGTATTAAACAGGCATTAAAAACTATGTTGTAAAGATTCTGTTACAACATAAAATGTCTATTTTATAACCATTTCTAATTATCTTAGATGTCATTATGCTGTGCTTATTCTATGTTATAATGTGCATATAAAGTTTGGAAGGAACTGCGCACAAGGGTATATTGCTGTGTCTTTGTGTAGGCACTGAAAGTGCCCTGCCCCAAGTTTCCCAGTACACTGTAAAGAGTAACATGGATTTTCCTGTGTTGTAGAAGGATGCTCTGGAGTTAAATTAGTTACGAAAACTTATTTGGGCAGGAGTATTACCAGTCAGGTGATTTTGAGTAGGTCACTGAAACTCTCTGAGGCTTACCAATTCTATATAAAATGGTATACAGTGCCAAAAAGAGTTCAAGGTGGGTGTTATAACATGATAGATAAAAAGCCAACTGTTTTACTGTATGCACAATTCACACATAGACATATTTACACATACATATACATAAATAGGTACACATTTCATATTTATGCTTATAAATATATCCATATGCATAGGTAGGCTTGACATATATGTATAAATTTATATATATGGTATTCACCCATACACTTACATATGAAAAATAGAATCCATGTATAGTGCTAATAATTAGCATAAATATAGGCTATTTTTAAAATTAGAAACAAAGATGCTACAAGATGTGAACATCCCTCACCAACTTGCAAAAGGTAATGCATCTAGAGTGATTATCAGGTAACAAAGATTTGTCTTTTGTATTAGAATCACTCCATGATTTGCCCCTGACACCTTTTACTACAATAGTCTATAACACACCATGTGTGCCCTGGATTCTCCAGGCACTGAGCTTTCTTCACCCTGGGCACTTTCTCTGGTGCCTCCACAATGGTGTGTGGCTAACTCAGCCTGGACCACTCTTCCCCTTCCTTGCACTTCTTAAAATTACATGTGTCCTTGCAGGTCAACTCAGATATTTTATCAGCCAGGAAGCCTTCCCAGGTAGAGCTAATGACCCTCTTCCTTTTGATCATACACACCTGTGCTAGAAACTTCCTTCTAGCATTTAATTTTATGTTCCTACTCCATCTCACAACTTCTATTTCGACCTGTCTGGATAGTAAATTATTGTGCACAGAAATCACATTTCATTCATCCTCCTACGCCCTGAACCTCACACAATCCCTGACATACAACAGTTATTTGGCAAATGTAGGAGGGAAGAAAGCAATACAAATGGGAAGAAGGAAGATAGCAGGGAAAAGGAAAGGAAGAAGAAAGAGAGGAAAAAGTGGTCTTTGGAGTTTTGTCGAGCTGCTTTGGGGACTCGATTATTGAGTAGGGAAACACTTGATAAATACTAATAATTGTACTGTCTCTGATGACCAGAGATGTTTTGATACTGTAACAAGGTAACAGAGCCACAAAGTGGAGAGAGATAGCAACCCAAAGGTCACACCTTAAGGTTGTGCCAGTTTGTGAAAGGAAAGAAAGAACACTTCATTGAATGAAGGAGAGATGAGTGTGTTTTGTAGATTCAAGAACCCAGAGATTCTCATTGCTTCTCTAGATATTTTACTCATATCATAATTGACATTTGAGTTATTTCTTTTTTTGCAGTACTGGAGATTGAACCCAGGGGCATTCTACCTCCGAGCTACACCCCAGCCCTATTTTTTATTCTTTATTTTGAAACAGGGTCTCACAAAGTTGCGGAGGGCCTCACTAAGTAGTTGAGGCTGGCCGCGAACCTGCGATCCTCCTGTCTCAGCCTCCCAAGTACTGGGATTACAAGTGTGCGCCACCATGCCCAGCTCACATTTGAGTTATTAATTCAATGTCTCAGTATGTTTTTGTGGTGCAGTGTTCTCACATTTCAGATAATCTCAGGAATGCTTGAAAAATGGATGGCTCTGATAGGCTATGCATCTTAGTAATATTTCATGAACCTAATTCCTTGGGGCTGAATTCATGAAAAAAAACAATTTCTTTGATTTATATATATATATATATATATATATATATATCAAGTCATATATATATATATATATATATATATCAAGTCATATATATATATATATGACTCGAGATTATATATATGTGTGTAATATATACATATATAAGCTTTACCAAAGAGTGATGCTTGATTATTACATGTAAAATTCCACAGTTATTTATTTCTCTTGGCAAATATAAAATTCTAACATCTAAATTCCTCTACAATAGCTGATAGAAAAATCGAATTCCTTTTCCAGAGTTGGAAAAAGTATTATCCCCTAGAATGTGGTCCAGCGGTGAAAAAGGTCTCGGGCAAGGTCACAGAGACTGTGGCTGAACAAGGATTCAAATCTTGGTCTCTAAAATCTTGGTGATAAAATATTAATGAAGTAATATACTCTTTTGCTAAAAAACCTCCATGGAGTGCTTAGTAAGATGTTTGCCCGACAATCTCCTCCTACACTATCACAGCATCTTAATGAGTCTGACAGATGACTTTTTTTTTTCAAATAGATTTTATATGTTAACCTCTATATGCCCTGCATCATTTGTATTTGAACATTTCAGCTAGCAAACAACAAGCTGAAAGGTTTAAATCAGACCACTGAGGATCATTCAAATACCTCAATGCGTAATAACTGCTTCCTTACATGTAAATTTCCTGTTTTATAAAGAGGAATATTCTTAGACTAAAAAAACGACAGCTTCCTAATTATCCCACTGTGTAGATCACAGACATATCTGTATCCATATCCATATAGAATAACATACGAAATCTTGTAAATGAATTAACAATCATACTCCATCTTTTTACTTTTGCAAGCAACATGCATAATGACTTTAGCATACGTTTTTCACTATTGTAGCTCTTGGATCCCAGTGTTAAATAATTCTGCATGGGCCACTGTTTCCAGTATCAACACATGGCTAGCCAATAACTGATGCGACTTAAATTGCCAATTTTGAGTTCCATTGAAATACTTGTAATTATTCCTATTCAGAATTAAGGTGAAATTTCTTTTTGCCCACAATGAAAACACTCCCAGGGACTCCTCAATCAAGTGGAATTATTTCTGTGAAGAACATGATGGCACTATTCTTTCCTGAAGCTGTAATTCCAATAACTAATTATACGTGGAAGTATGGGCGGTTCAAAAAAGCAAAGTTAAAGTTGACATAAAATTGGATGCTCTCTCCTAGCAATTCAGAACTTACACAGACAAGAACAGCAGGGTGGTAGATGAGATAAAGTATGTGCTCCCCAAGTCGCCAAACTACAACATGGAACCAGGATTCAAACCTGAGTCAGAAAGTTTGAAGATTTTATTTTTTGTGGTACTAGGAATTGACCCCATGGGGCATTCTATCTTTGGACCTCTGGGCTACGCTCTCAGCCCTATTTTATTGTATATTTTGAAACAGGGTCTCACTATATTGCTGAAGACCTTGCTAAATTGCTGAGGCTGGTCTCAAACCTGTGATCCTCCTGCCTCAGCCTCCTAAGTACTGGGATTACAGGCAGCTTGTGCCACCATGGCCGGCTAAGACTATTTTCAACTCATAGAAATCTTGTCTTCTCATCAGTAAATCAGAGACAGAAACTCCCACCTGAGATGCTATGAAAGAGTACATACCATGGTTCAAAGAGTATGACAGATACTCAAAACAGATTTTAATCGAACTGGTCTTATCTCCAGTTGCTAAAGTGGTCCTCGTTCTTCTCAGGCTTCAGAGGAACTTTCTGGTCCTAGATATCAATCAGTCATGCCATGTTATATTGATCATAGCCTGCCAATACAGACAAGCAGGACATAGTTTTGAAGAGTTCAGATTTGATAGCACAAGTTGGACTTGATTTCTGGCATTTTCATGTCTGGGTGTTGTAAGTAACCTGGGAGATTTTCTTAACATCTCCAAGTATCTGATTTATCTTCAGTTACATTAAGGTAGTTCTTACCCTATAGTTTTTTGTTTTGTTTTATTTTTTGATGATTGCTAAGGAAGATTATGAATATAAAATGTTTTACTAATAATAAAAAAGATAATTAGCTATCAATACCAAGACGATGACACATACCACTAAGACCACATGATTGCCACAAGGCCTATGGCAATATATGGCAGTAACAAGGCAGGGTGACAATTTACTTCCACTGCTTTAACACAGGGCAGAGGGTTCAGCTACTTCAGTGAGGAAACTGTGGCCAGGAAGGCAGAGCTTCCCTTAATCATGGGAGCTACCACCATGGGCGGCAGAGATGTGCTGACGACTCTCCCAGACCCTCCTCAGTAAGAATCGGGTACCAGACTGAGATAAAAAGAACTGCCCTGTGACCACCAACCTCCATCCTCTTTCTACTGGTTTTTCCTTGTCAGCCATGGAGGTTTATACAACACTGGTGCACACAAAAGTGAAAGGTGTCCAAGTACTGAGAAGGGTTACATGCTACAGCCACGTCCAATTCTGACAACTGGATTCTTTTTTAAAAATGCAAGGGGTCCAGATCTCACAAGGAACCCAAGATAATCTCCTCACCACTCTTTTTGTTACCTCCAACCCAATGCCTTGCTGGACCCTTTTGTTGCATTGTGCAAGTTCTGTGTTTGAAATCCTCCTACATTCTTCTTTGGGGTGCAGCATCTCTTTCTTCCCACCACAGTGACGTTCCTCCTTCCCTTCGCATTGTGTCTCGAAATAGAATCTGCCTCCTGCTCCTCCTCCCCGCATGCCTCTTCTCAGACAATGCTGCTTCTGAATCTCACTTAATCTCATCGGTGTCTGTGTGGGACATGCCATCAGCTATGGGCACAACACCCACCCTTCCTCTCCCCTCTTGCTTATCATCACTGGTTTTATTGTTTTCTTTATTTTTTTAAATATTTCCCCAAAATAACTGTACTCATGTAGTCAATGAGTACATTTCAGTTTCCATTTGTGGAAGTTAGAGAACATGTCTCTGTCTCTGTCTGTCTCTATCTCTGTCTCTCTCTCTCTCTCTCTCTCTCTCTCTCTCACACACACACACACACACACACACACACACACACACTGTGGGTCTATTTTATGCAGAAAAGAGGGAAGAGTCACTATGGTGAATAGTTGACAAGGAATGAGTATTTCCTTCCACAAGTGTTTACCTAGCACCTATCAAGCACTGCTTCAAGGAGCAAGGATATTGGGGAGAAGAGAGGCAAGGAGGCCAACAGCGCACTCTTTACAGTCTGACTGAGAAAGCAGAGAGGTGTACTGCAATCTGTAGAGCTACATGAAACAGGGCAACCAGGCTCCATACTTACGCACTTTCTGGCCTCCAGCCTTTACATTCGTAGAGCAGAGATCACTACTTACCTGGCAGAAAAAAATCTGCAAGAGATGCAAGCACTCTGCAAAGAGTGGCTCATTATCAGTGGTTCTCACATACATAAACTGCATTCTTACTGTGTTTAGCCCAGGCATTTTGTGGATGTTTCAATGCAGGAATGATTATGCCCAGTGATAGAGAAGCAAGCTTAGGGGGATGGATCTGTGTGCCCCTTCAGGACTGAAATAATAAGACTTGGATAAACAAGGGGTTGACTCTGACCTTCCCAGGAGGCAAGCCAGAGGCAAAACCAGTTAGAATGAAAAAGGGAAGTAGATGTTCTAGTTCACAGAGTTACTATACAGAGGGTTAGTAACAGCAGGGATTTATAGATCTACTGTTCCCTTAGTGACAGTTGTCAAAATACATCAGACACTGCTTCTTTGAGTACATTGAATGGCTTCTGCTTTTTTATTTTTATATTCTATTATAATATTTAAACAATTATATAAATTTACATCTTACTTCTCTGTCTCTGGCTTTTTAGAAATTATATGATTCTCCTTGCTTTTGCTTCCTGATCTTTGTCAACCTTTTCTTACTTTCCATTCCCTCCTTGTTTTGCTGTTGTACATACATGTTCATTAAACGTCTTTGTTCTAACAAATCTAAGTGGTGATGCATATTTTGGGAATACATATTTGGTGTGTGAATGTATGAGTGAATGGATACTGAAGTTCAGTCTTCTCTAAATCTCTGCTTCCTTCAATTCACTTAAAGATACTAATTCCTTCGTGCTTGCCAAGGACAGGGCTTGGTTGGAGGGCCAGCATAAGTTTCTCTGCAGCAGAGATATCCACAGAAGGTGGAAGGCTGCTTCCTTCAAGCTCTTAGTTGTTCACAGTAATTAGAGTCTGCATTTTATCTGTTTACACTTTCTGGTTTTATCCTCAGAATATAAAGAATGCAAACCACTGATTTCTGAGAAACTTGCGGTCACCACTTGGCATGTGATATTTTACACAGTCTCATGCTGAATAAATTGCCACCTAGAGAAATAATCTCTGCATCTGCACATGAGTACAACACATAAGACAGAAGTCACATGCTACAGAAGAAATAAGTGTGGGGATCATGGTTGGATGGAGAATGTCCCCTGAAGAGTTCCTGCATTAATGTTCAGAGTTGATACAATTAAGTCATGGGGGTTGTAATCTCATCAGTGTATAAATCCATTCTAATGGATGTATTGGGTGATAGCCTAGGCAGATGGGGTATGGATGGAGGATGTGGGTCACTGGGGGTGTGGCCTTGGAGACTGCTTGTGTCCTTGAATCCCCTTGCTTGTTCTCACTATCCAGTTCTGGCCTCCATGATGTGAGAGTAGGGCCTTGCTCTCTCCCTCTTTCTGCCTCCTGCTGCCATGTCCTGAGCTCTGCAGATTTCACTGGCCTAATATGGACTGAACCCTTGAAATCTCTTGAACTATGAGCTGACCAATCTTCTTTCCTCTAAGATGTATGGTCAATTATTTGAATTACAGCAATGAGAAGGCTGACTGCAACAGTGGGCTTGGAAAAAGGCATAAACATGTCCCCAAACATGACGTTTCTGTTATGGGTGGCTTTGAATAAGTCAACCTGTCATCATGATTTCCCTGACTTGTTAAAGAAAGAACACAAACATTTTGTCTCTAAGATGATCAAGGAATTAAATCAGGGAAATGGGTGTGAGGTTGCCTGAAAGATAAGTTTTTTCTACCTCTTTGAAATAGAGCCTAATAAATGACTTACCCAAAGTCATACTGCTAGAAAGTGGTGTTGGAATCCAGAATTTCCTAACTCCAAATCCAATCTTTCTCTCCCTAAGCAATAGTGTGTTTCTTCATCTTTGCTAAAAATGTATATTTCTTGAGAGTTCACAGACCACATCAAAATATATCATGTCATTGATAGAGGCAGATTGCACGGATGATTATCAAGATATTTAACTGTTTTTTCTTCTTTCTTTCCCTTTTACTAGAGTTTGTTGCCAAGTGCTGCCCCAATGGGACCCAAGATAAAGGACTGCTCTTGATTGTTTCTGAACCTATCACTCATTCTTTCCATGGCTGCTTTTCTGATCATTGGATGTTCTCAAAATGTGAAATTCATTTTATTATTGTTTTATATATTTGGAGGTAAATAAGATTCCATGAGCCTCTTGGTCTTCATGTATGTGAATGATATGATACAATGACAGAATTCTAGGGGATTTTTTTCTAGTATAGGTCAAAGTTATATCCAAAAAAATTATATGTGATGGAATCAAGAAACTGATAAAAGCCGGGCGTGGTGGCGCACGCTTGTAATCCCAGTACTTTGGGAGGCAGAGACCGGAGGATCCGGGTTCGCGGACAGCCTCAGCTCTCTCTCTCTCCCTCTCTCTCTACTTAGTGAGGCCCTCCGGAACTTTGTGAGACCCGGTTTCAAAATAAAGTATAAAAAATAGGGCCGGGGGTGTAGCGCGGAGGTAGAACGCCCCTGCGTTCAATCCCCGGTACAGCAAAAAAAAAAGAAACTGATAAATAAAATCTCTCTAATCTCTCTCTCTCTCTCTCTCTCTCTCTCATACCCTCATACTCTATAATTTTTATACTGTACTAACTCTGTCAGATGACTCCAAACTTCGATCTAATTTCTTAGACACCCACAACAGGGCAAGAGAAGTGAAACTCTCTTCTACCCCCTTTAGTTCTGCTTCTTTGCATAAGCTTTGGAAATACCGTTCAAATCAATGGCCTTTGAGAGAGTGCTTCTAATGAGATAGGCATTGCACTAAGGTTTGAAGGTGTAAAGATTAATGAGGCACAGGTCCCTGGTCTGGAGAGCTTGTACTCCAAAAGATGAAGCAGGTACTCGATGCCTATTGTCCCGCTGCTAAGATGCAAATTAACTCCCTCCTATTTTGAACACTGCTATCATGTTTGCATCACTCTGCTAAACATCTATCAAACCAAATTGGCTTTTTATACATGCTTTTGTTCCTATTTTTTGCATTTACCTTGACTGCTTCACTCTGAAAAATGTGGTCTCTGAGGCTTTAAACATCCTCTTTTTCTATCAAAGTATTCTTGCTCCAAGCCTTCCCACTGCAAAATATATGACTAATATCCTGTTTACTACCCTGAGCATTTTGATCAATACCATCGTAGCATGGATAAGTGTCTCCCATCATTCCATGTTGTAACGGGATAATTCTCAAGTTCGAATCTCAACACCTAGTATATCCCAAATGCACATCACAGTCAGTGTAACCAGGAGCAAGTCACTTTATCCCCTTGATCCACTTGTAAAAACAGTGCGATGACATCATTCCTCCAATGTCAAGCTACTAGTGCGGCTTCCCTGACCAGCCTTTGGAAAATAATAACCACCCTCTTGGCACTCCTATTCTTACTTACCCAACCATCAAAGTCTGCCCACATGCATTCTCAAAAGTGAATTCTCAAATTCACTTTTCTTGTTGACTAATGATCGTTTGGCTTCTAGAACACATAATAGTCCAGGCACATAATCGTTTCTCTGAAAATTTTAGTATGTTCATTGATTCAATGTATACATAAATATCATTTTTCCCCTCTATAAGCTTGTGAGAAATTACTGTGGTTTGAATGTCTGTACCTTCTAAAACTCATGTTGAAATGTAATAGCCATTGCAACAATAATAAAAGGGGGTATCTTTAAGAGATGATTTGCAGTCAGGGGTGTTGGTGTACACCTGTAATTCCAGTTCTTGGGAGGCTGAGACAGGAGGATCACAGGTTCGAGGCCTACCTAAGCAAGTTAGCAAGACCCTGTTTCAAAATAAAATAGGACTGGGGATGTAGCTTAGAGGCTGAATGCTCCTGAGTTCAGTCCTCAGTACCAAAGGGGAAAAAGAAAATGATTTGTCTGTGAGGTGAGGGCGTTGCCCTCAGGAATAGACTAATGCTATTATTGCAAGAGTGATTTCTAAAAAGTGACAAATTGGACCCCCATTTGTCTCTTGTTCTCACCCTGTTTTTTCCCTTCTGGTATGTGATGCCTTACGATGCAGCATCAAGGCCCTTGCCGGAGGCCAGTGCTTTGATCTTGGTCTTGCTGGCCTCCTGAACTGAGAGAAAATAAATTTCTGTTCATTATAAATTACCCAGTCTAAGCTGGGCGTGGTGGTGCACACTTGTAATCCCAGTACTTGGGAGGCTGAGACTGGTGGATACAGCTTCGTGGCCAGCCTCAGCTACTTAGTGAGGCCCTCCGCAACTTTGTGAGACCCTGTTTCAAAATAAAGAATAAAAAAATAGGTCTGAGGGTATAGCTTGGAGGTAGAATGCCCCTGGGTTCAATCCCCAGAACCACAAAAAAAAAAAATAAAAAAAATAAATTACCCAGTCTGTGGTATTCTTGTGATAGCAGCACAAAACGGACTAAGGCAGGAATTCTGCATAAACACGTACAAACAATGCTGGCTGCAGACTCTTCTGAAGGTGCATGGAGGATTTGAGCCAACTTTTCCTACCTCTTCACCTTCTCGCTGGAAAACACTGGCCACAGAATGCTCTAGAGCTGGGGAAGTCCTGCCCTACTTAACGGGGAGCTGCGTGGTGTCATTAATTTACACCTGGGAAACATTCTGAATACTGGAGGATCAAATTACTGTTGTGCTTATTCTCACTCTTACATAAATATTTGCACATGTGAAAATTCAGCACCTTGACATTTATTGAAATGGTAGCATCAAAAAATGAGGCAAATTGACTCAGAGACAGGTGTCGGCAGTCAGTGTGGAGGAAAACAGCCCTTTGTCAAGGCAACAACTGCAAGTAACACAGCAAATATGCAGAAACAGGATCTACCAGGGGCAAGGGGTGGTGAAGGTGGCTCCAAAAGTCACTTCCTACTCAGCCCTCCTGTCTCAGCACACAGCCTGGGCTCCTGTGCGTGAATGTGCAGCCTGCATCCTCTACAGGAGGGATGCTCCAAGACAATAAGGGTGGTTTTCGTTTTGTGCATTTAAAATGACAAAACTAGCCAGGCCTGGTGGCACATGCCTGTAATCTCAGTACTTGGGAGTCTGAGACAGAAGGATCACGGGGTCCAGGACAGCCTCAGAAAGGTAGCAAGACTCTCAGTAACCTAGCAAGACCCTGTTTCAAAAACAATAAATAAAAAGGGCTGGGGTGAAGCTCAGAGGTAGAATGCCCCTGGGTTCAACCCCCCCATACAAGAAAGGAAAGAAGGAAGGAAGGAAGGAAGGAAGGAAGGAAGGAAGGAAGGAAGGAAACGAACGAAACTCAGCTTTCCACACAAATCCATTTCAAGCTAATGGTCTATGTTACCAATAATTCACAGGTCTAATGTGGCCCAGGGATGTGGTTCAGTGTTAGAGCACTTGCCTGGCCCTGGGTTCTATCCCCAGCACCACAAAACAAAAACAAAAACAAAACAAAAAACAGTGTAGCTGAGTATTGAGAGAGGCATGATCCAGGTGGGTGATTTGAGTTAATGCCCTTAAATAAAAATTCAAACTTGGTAAGTACGGGAACTCAGGTAGTTGAAGGGAAGCCGTGCATTGGGTACTCTAAAATATCTCCATTCGGACCCTTTAAGAGCACTGAAAAGCAGCTATGATCATTCACTCTTAATATATAAAGAAATAGGATGACAGGGCCAGGCGTGGTGGTACAGGCCTCTAATCCCAGTATTTGGGAAGCTGAGACAGGAGGATTGCAGGTTTGAGGCCAGCCTCAGCAAATTAGTGAAAATATACAAAGGGCTAGAGTTGTAGCTTGGAGGTAGAATGCCCCTTGGTTCAACCCCTAGTACCAAAAGACCCCCCAAAAACACCCCAAAAAACAAAAGGAGGAGGAGGAGGAGAAGACAATGATGACACAGAGGAGAAGTAAAAATAGGATGACAGGGATATGAAATATCTTAGTCAAGGACATATAACTAGGGAATGTTGGGACTGAAGTTATACCTACCTCCTATGTTCACATTAAGGACCTTGCACACCATGTTGTCTCCCCTGAAATTCTATTTATTTTTTTTATTTATTGCGGTACCAGGGATTGAACCCAGGGGCATTCTACCTCTGAGCTACACCCCTAGCCCTATTTTTTATTCTTTATTTTGAAACAGGATCTCACTAAGTTGCGGAGGGCCTCACTAAGTAGCTGAGGCTGGCCGCAAACCCGGATCCTCCGGTCTCAGCCTCCCAAGTACTAGGATTACAAGCGTGCATCAGCATGCCCAGTTCCCCTGAAATTCTAAACTACATGGACACCACCTTGAATCCTTTCTCTCAGAAGCAATAACCACTCAGAGGCTTAGCATTGTTAAAATAAATGTTTTTATATAACACAGAACTTTTGTTTACCCTTTTGCTTCCTTATATCCTTTTTTTTCAGTTACTTTAGGTAAAAATCTTCAACAACTATTTTCCAGAATGTAGGAGGAACATTGCTTTACAGTTCATATAAGATGTAAATAAGATAAATCCTGTTTTCAAATGTGTTTTTCCAAAAAGTTTATTTTCAAGTGTTCAGGAAAGTGATGTCATCTCAGAATAGATTCCACTGTGGTGATTCTAATATTTAATTATTGCAATTTTATATAATTGGTGGAGAGAAAATAGAACATGGTAGGGGGTGGGCTGATTTCCTTCTAACTATTGAGGACTAACTCCAGAAATATATAGTGAGAAAAAGCATACAAACAGAACTACATTTATAAACACATTCTCAATGCCTGATTATGAACAGAGTGTGCAGTTACTTCCCAAGGGGAAGATGTTTAAATGTATGACTTTGTAAAGTTAGTAAAATATGATTGCTAAGAATGCTACTTTCATAGCAAGCCAGATATAAAAGCTAATGTTTTAACTGAAGTCATAGAGAGCAGAGTTAATTCTGCAAGAACTTTGTGGGGCTGCTTCTTCCCTTGACCCCATTTGCAAAGGATGAACGGAGGAAGAGCAAGATCCATCCCTGGTTCATTTCAATTACTAAATATTTTAGAGCTTTCTAGTCCAAGGTTTGGCACACAGTAAGTGTTTTTTGTTCTTCCTATTTGTGCCTGTGTTGGCTAACTTATACTCCACTGAGAGTGGAATTAAGGAAATGAGATTTGCAGTTTGTTCTATCATGCAAATATCGAGCTCTTTTTATCATTTTCATTAAATTAGGCAATCTCAATCCCTGTCTTTAAGAGATCCACAGGTGTCACAGTGCAAAGGTGGCTTGTAAGATAGATAATACCACAGAGACAGTATTAAAGTTAATGGGATGGAAAGGAAAGTTCCAGCAGTGTTCTGTCACACACAATAAAACTTTACCACACACTCAAACTACCTTTAAAGAAACACTCCAAATATATATATTTGAACCCAGGGGCATTCTACCTCTGAGCTACACTCCCAGCCCTTTAAAAAAAATTAAATGTTTAAACAGGGTCTTGCTAAGTTGCTAGGGGTCTCACTAAGTTGCTGAGGCTGACCTCAAATTTGCAATCCTCCTGTCTCAGTCTCTCAAGTACTGGAATTACAGGCATGCACCACCAAACTCAGCTTCTCCAAATACATTTTATATGTATGAATAAATGTGTATATGTATAAAAGTATGGCTATGCTTATATTTACCAACCTCTTCTACTGAGTTAACTTTATGAACATAAAATCATAAATCTACTTAATTCCAAATTTCTGGTTCTCATGGTCATATAAAATTGCCTATCTCCTAATAAAACAATCATGCTTAAGATTCTGAATGGTAGGTTACACATAATCACAAATTGTAAAGTGATACAATCCTTAAATCATATCTTTTAGATTTTTCTTTGTTTTATTTATATAGCCACATGCTTCTTAGTTCCTTATGATGAGAACTCATAAATTTTGTCTTTTTCACTTGTTCTAAGCACAACAGCAGGCACATAGGTTGTCTCAAAAATATGTTTATTTTACAAGTATTTATTCAAAAGGTATAAGTAGAAATATTCCTTTACTTCCATAGTGTAATCACATAATTTCATAATTATAAGGAGAATTATTTTCTCTATAATTTCAGTAATTATACTCAGAATTATTTTTTAAATCATAATTATGCTGCAAGCAGAAAATATCACAAGATTTTGAAAGAAGAAGAGCTGATTCTGTGGAGACTGACCATTTTTTGCAAGTAGCCCATTTTGGGTTTCCCCTACCCAACATTCCTTAATCATCTTCATCCAGATGAATCTAAACCAAGTATACTGGTGATTTCAGAATGTTCTATTATTTTTTCCATTTTCCTTTCATGAAATCCAACTCCATCATTTAACTAATAATTACACTAACAATAAATCAGCTATCCCAAACTTTACCTCTTTTCTTTATAGCACTTTGGTCAATAAGCAAGAAAATATCCCATTATAGCATAATTATTTATGATCATATTACTCATGATCCTTCCTATTCTGTAAACTCCATGAGGTCAGGTCCATGTCTACTCCATATATCATTTTGTCTCTGAGAGTGGAGGTGATTAATAAGTATTTACTTAATTGAAAAATAAACCGATTTAAATGAGAGTATCAAAATATTTAGACGACCTTTCTTGGTTTTCTTTGTCCTCCTTTTCCGAATCCATTGACTTTTTGCTGCCCCACCTCACCATCTCCAGCATTTGTAGATAGAAAGTTTCATACAGCAGAGTTTGAAATCAGACAGATGTGATCAGAAAGATCTGCTCTGACTTTTACTACCAGGTCCTTTCTAGAAGTTAATTTGCCTAGAGATTTTATTGCTTTTCAAACAAAATGAGGATGATAATAACATCCATTTCTCATAGTTACTGAGAGTTATAAAAATGGTACAAGATAGGTGATCAACATATAGTAACTTCCTTCCCTTTGATGTTCTGGACAGACTATAAGAGGTTGGCATGCTTAGAGCTATGTGCCACTACCCTGAGGGAGACATCCATGCTACTGGAGGGATCTAAAGACGATGCACTGATGTTGTGGCCTATTCTCCTGTAGAACCTAGAAGCACATTCTTAAGTCCCTGGTCTACCATCAACAACATTATCGCTATTGTTTCCAAACAATGAGATGTAGTGTATATTGGATATCACAAGATATATATTCTTGTTTTTAAAGTCTAGAATCTCCTCTATTAACCTCTACATCTTTCTGAAGAATCCAATGATATTCTAACCATGTTGGCTCTTGATTAATTATCTATGTTTGTTGTTTCACTAGAAAAATATCACTTGAACAACTACCAGGAGGCAGGCACAGTGCTAAGCATGAGGAAGCAGGATGAGAAGAACTAGATAAAAATCTGTCCTTATGGTAGAAACTCTTGTTTATTAACAGTGTTTCTCAAAATGAGAAATGGTGGTCCCTTCCATTTTAGCCCAGAGGAAGCTATTTCACAGGGATGTTTCTGGAACTTGACATTATAAGGAAGTGGAGTATTTGTCTATACCTTCTCCTCCAGCCTCTTAATGGATTCCATCTTCTGCCTTACAACCAACCTTGGAGACCACCTTGGTTTAAAGGAAAGTGGTCTCCAATGTTAATTAACCCCTTCTCTGAGTTTCCAATAATTCCATGTGTGTGTGCATGTGTAAAATGTTTAACTCTCAATTTTCCAAACTGGAATATCAGATAATCCTTCCCTTTGGGAGTGATATCTAAAGTCACTTTTTCCATATACTTATAGCAATTATGGGCCCCTGGGGATTTCTGAATGGAGGTGTTCAATATAGTCTTAAGTCCTGGTAATGCACTTAGCCCATAGGAATGGGAGAGACAAAACTACACTAATAAATACAAAAGGTTATGTGTGCATATATAGAGAGAAAGAGAGATACAGATACATCAAGGAAGATAATTATTTGTCCTTCTTTGCCAAACTATTTTTAACTAGTTCAAATGAATCTCTGAGCTGGATTTCAAAGGAAGAAAAAAAAGAACATCACTCTAGAAATGGAAAGTATAAGTTAATGTTTTAGGAACATGATACATAGTAAACTGAGACAAATTTCCAATCCTACCTATGTACACATTTGGCTGAATATCCTAGGGAAATAAATATTTGCTTTTTCTTCCACCTAAATCCACCCCAAAGCATTCCAAGGTGACATCAGGCTATTACACACTGAGGTGACTGTATCGTTTTTTTCGTCACGCACATCCAAAGACTTTGGTTTCTCTCCATAAATACATTCCTTTAACTCTAGCTTTGGTCAGCACTGGACAGTTCCCTACAGACTTTAAACAGTACATCTGAAGCAGTAGGTAACATGACAATCACACAGCTCACCCAAATATATTTACCTGTTCTATATACTTGGGGTAGGGGGATTGTTTTTAATCATCATAAGACAATATGACCACAGGACTTACTCAACCCACTTTTCCTCCCATGGGAAATTCCAAACAGGAAGATCAATGATTGTTAAGTCAATGTGAGCATGCAGCCAGCTGTCACATTTACTGACACGAAGATTTAATCATCAGCCAAACTGGAGAGAGATGACATTTTGGAGGATACGCATCTGTACATATTGAGGAGAGACCTGTTGGAATTTTAAAATTAAATGCTGTCCTCCTCCTCATCAGTATCATTAAGTTTGAGAATTTCAAACAATGCAGTGAGGTTTACATTTAGGTACAGGTAGAAGTTGTCACTTCAGATTTTCATGACCCACTCATCAACTTATTCATCCAACAATTTATCCAACAGATGTTTACTGTAAACTATATATATGTGTGTGTGTGTTTATATATGTGCATATATAAATATGAAATATAAATATATGAAATATAAATATATATGAAGCATTTGTCACTTATCTGACCACAGTTACATCATTTACCCTCAAGAATCCTCATAATCCTTATCTTTAAGAAGATATTTTTAAATATCTACTTTATCTGATATAGGGATTAAACAAGAGTCCAAAGCCATGAGCTATGAACACATTGTCTGTTGCTTCCTACAATTTTTTCAGTGCCCACTAATGATTTTTATGCCTGAAATGTAAAGAACATATTCTCTTCTAAAATGAGCTTAGACTCACACACTAATAATTTATTCCTCCTTTGAATATGTGTGTGAAGGAGAGAGACAGAAGGATGGACAGGCAGGCAGACAGAAAGAAACATGTTTGAAAGGGACACCACTGCCTGTTTTCTCTCTTCAAAAAATATAAAAGTATCGGGTGTGGTGACACATGTCTGTAATCCCAGTACTTGGAAGGTTGAGAAAGGAGGATTGTAGGTTCAAGGATAGCCTCATCAATTGAGGGAGATTGTTTTGAAATAAAAAGGGCCGGGCATGTAGCTTGGAGGTGGAATGACCCTGGGTTCAATCCCCAGTATCAAATAAGAGAAAAATACATTAGGTGATTAGGTGGCTATCCTCACTGGTGTGAAAACCACCCTTTGGCTTCCTGCCATATCCTCCTGTCTATTGGTCTTGTGCATGATTTATCTGGAGGAAATTCCTGTTTGTCCAGGAGGCCTAGAGGAGACTCCACATGATTCAGAAGCCCCTATCCCCACTCCTTCTCCACTTCTGGCCACCCACTTCACAAGAAGGCATGATCTGGAGGTGTCCTGTGATTTTTAAACGTGACTCAGCTGTGGGATGGAGGGAGCTAACTCATCATTTGACTAGCACCTGACATGGAAAGGGGTTCGTGCTCACCTAGGATGCAATTGCCCACAGCGATCGTCAAGCCAATGTCTCCCTGTTCGCCATGTCACTTCTGTCTCTCAAGACTTTGACCTCAGACCCACAGGCTTTATTTTTTTAAAATCAATCATATTTTTTAAAACCCAGATCTTTTTAGGAGAATGGGTCCCATAGGTCTCTTGCATCCAACACTGCTGAAGTTCTTTTCTACCTACCACTAATGCAAAGCCATTGGTACTTCTAAGTGGAAATGTCCTATCACGAAATAGAACAAAAATATAACATTTTGTCTCATTCAATAGAAATAAAAATAAAATTAACAAAACTGTGGATATTCTTTACTTGTGAAGATGAAATATGTATATATATGTATTTTATATATATTTATATATGTATATATAGAAAGAGATAACATGAATTATTAGAAAGCAGTTTTATTACCAGTGTTTTAAAAATAGAATTTAATCAGTACACACTGTACACATGTGTGGAAATATTATACTAAGTTCCACTAATATGTAAAATTAATACACATTAATAAAAATTTGAATATTTTGTCACAAGAAGTGAAGGAACTCTTCCAAAGGCACACACAAATTGGTAGAAATGTTTGTATTTTTAAATTCTAGGTGATGTATATTGTACATAGAAATATTTCTGCAAAGGAAAATATGCTGATCCTTCCAAGGAAAGGAAAACTATTTACTTTCTCAATATCACCCTGATCATCAATTATTCTTCCCCTGATCACATATCTCTTTGTTTTTTTTTTTCTGTAAGATCTCATTTAACAACTCCCCTTCCCCTACAGCCTTCATTTGTTAAATTTCCATCAGTTTTTCAGGTATCATTCTCAGGTATCACTAACTTCAAGAATACTTTCTTGATATTCTTTTTCCATACAAATTTGCTTAGTTGACACCCCCTTCATTCATGTATGAATGGACCATATATATATGTAAATATGCACATATGTTGTACATATATGTATATATGTTGTATATAATCAATACTATTATAACTTAATGCCTTTCTAATATAATATATATTCAGTATTTATCACACACAACACTTCACCCCCAGTGCCTGGAACATGACTTAGCGTATAGATGGTGATTAATACCAATTAACGTGAACAATGAAGACGTTTCCAACTATCAATGTACATCCCAGCATCCTTTGCCTGAATTTGTCTGAATACTTCTTCTCAAAGGTCTGCACCAAGCAAATTCTTTAGCCAGCCCTCTTGGCAGTAGAAATGATAATCTATACAGTCCTGATTAAAAAGAGACCCAGTGTGTTTGCAATTCATTGCTCTGACTCAAAAAGACATAAAATGACTCAATTCCATGAAGGAATTCCATGAAGACTCCACATATTATCTTGAGTTTTTTTTCTAAAAGAGAACCATTCATTACATGGATTTTTTTTTCACAAGGAGTATTTTTTTTTCCTTAGCTCCTTTTTACAGGTTCCACTGAGACAAATGTTATTTGTATCCAATGAAGAAAGATAGTCTGTGTTTCAAAAAAAAAGGTCAATGAATTAAGTTAGTTTATTTTTAAGCAGGTCATTTTTCATACTCTAGCTCGCCTCAAGCAAAGTTTGGACTGTCCTGGAACTTTACCCTGGTTTCCTTAGATAATTAAGCTTTTATTATTCACTTGTCTTGCATTTCATTTAGACTTTCCATCTTCAGTCACTTAGGGTGGACTGCAAGTGTTGTCTCACTGCTGTCCTCAAATTAGAGCTTTTTAAATAAATGCCACATTTCTCCCTGTCTGTGCCCAAAATGTTACAAGCAAACATATGGCATTGGGGGTGGCAGAAAGGGAAAAGAAAAAAAGGGAAGCATTTTTAGAATACAAATAAGCTATTTTCAGCCTTTTGAAGTACCATAATAAAGGCTATTCACAAAAACGACAATTCATTTTACAATTACTACTGCCTCATATCGTCCGACACTACACTGCCTCTTATGCTTATGTATAAAGGAGGCCTGGGCCTGCTTCCAAGTCCTATAGGTCCCTTTCCAAAGCAGTGACATCCCCTGGTGTGAGCTACATTGCCTGGAAGTCAAGCAGGAGTACAAGAGAATGTCAAAAATGCAGGATGTGGAATCAGACAGTTTCACTTTGAATCCTGCTTCGACCACCTTGGGCAAGAAATGGATCAAGACAGGCTCTGCTCTCTGATCAGTAAAACTGAGATGACATTACTATTTCCCTCAACACGAAGCTTGGAATGAATTAATGCAAATTCAATGATGCGTGCAAACCCAATTAGCACAGGGCCTAGCACCTAATAAGTGTTCAATGAACAAGGTGGTTGTTTATGTTCTTCCTGTTTTTATTCTCCTGTTGTTACGATCTGACAGATAATTTTACCTAAAGATGTGAAAGGCATTTTACTTCATTCTTTCTGAAATACAGTGCTGTCATTTACAAAATGGAGACAGAAATTCTTCCCTCTGCAATTTGCTTTAGTGCTCTGTCAAACCTAAAGGACTCTACAAGCACAAGTACTTCTCTTTATTATTGGTGCTGTTGTTGTTATTGTTAGTAGTAGTACTATCACAGTGACCTCTGGAATAGAAAGGGATATTAATAACTATTCCTTCCTTGTTTAGTGGACCCTGAACCTTTCTCCCCATTTGATATAGAATTCAATCTGAGTAAGGGTTTAGTGTGATCTCCGTGTCTCATTTTTACAACACAAGAGTGTTGTTAGCCATGCATGGTGGCACACACCTGTAATCCCAGTACTTGGGAGGCTGAGACAGGAGGATCGCAGGTTTGTGGCCAGCCTCAGCAACTTAGCAAGACCTTCAGCAATCGAGACCCTGTGTCAAAATATGAATAATAATAACAACTTAGGGCTGGGGGTGTAGCTCAGAGGTAGAATGCCCCCAGGTTCAATTTCCAGTGCAAAAAAAAAAAAGAGCATTGTACAGCCTAGACATGTAAGACACAGCATTAGATTTGGAAATGACATGAATGTTAGTCCCAAATACATTTTAAACCAAAAATAAGTTGTAATATTTGAAATTAAAATGTATCTTTTCCATCAGCGAAGGAGGAACAGACTGCAGTGCAAGCTGGATTCCTCAGCAGGATCCTCTCTCAGATCCTCACTTCTCAGCGCATTGAGAACAAGCTTTTCCCTTTCTATTAAGTCATTCTTTCTTCATCCCTACCTTGATCCTTCCATTGATTCAATTCCCTCCCTCTCTTCTGCCCTCCCTCTTTTCTGTCTTCTCTTTGTTTCCCCTCAATTACTTATTCAAGTACTTTCAGGTGCCAGACAATCTGTGAGGCAGAGGAATGCAAAACTAGCACACCAGACAAGACCCATTCTTCCTTGGACTATACCTTCTGGTATGGGAACTGATATAAAAAGTCAAGAGACAAGACGATGACTGATGTAGGTGAGCTCCAATGAGAAAACAAACAGAACCAATGGCATGCCTCTCTGTGGACTCAAGCTGAGGCCTGACATAAGCAAAGGAGCCCACCCTAAGGCAGAAGGATTGTTATGACACCAGAACCTAACTCCATAAAGGGGGAGTGCAGTAAGCAAGGGGACAGCAGACATTACCTGTACCACAGTGGAGAGGTCTGCTCTTAGCTTCCTTGTGTGTGACAAGCATGGTACATAATGGATTTGTCATCGTGTATGCTATGGTTTCTTTTTCCTTATTGGGAATGTTCAAGCATCAAAGATTTGCTGATGGTGAGTAATGGACGCTGTTCTTCCAAAGATTATGCACGTGGCTGCAGTGCATAGTCTGTGGAGCCAGCATGCACTGTCATGGTATCGACCACTTTAGCTGCAGGTCTGACCCCGGCTGGAATGGCCCGGATCGTGGAGTAAATGGAACTGGAGGAGGATCCCATGTGAATGGTAATGTTCCACTGATTCAGCCAACATCTTCTGACCCAATTATGCTGGGTCACTTTCTGAAGTAATGGACAGACCAATTATGCAGGGATACATCCTGGTAGGCACTCTTTCAGAGTTTACTGGTCTTATATAATGAGTCTCTGCTCATCCCTGAAATGCATTTTATGTTGCTAGAATTCTAAATTCTGGGTCTCTATTAATGGAAATGCTTAATGTTTTTGTTATATGGCATGCATTTTTTTAAATCAGTGTACTTGCTAATGCTTCTACTATCCATTTATTCACCAAGCACTTGCTAACCCAACATATTATTGTTTTTAACATCATGGTCACTCATTTGATAAAATAAGAAGTTATTTTCACTTTTGTTTCAATTTGCCTGTTGTGACAGTCACAGAGGCCCAATGCTTGGATTTCTCTTCAAGAAAGAACTTATCTGAGACCCTCCAGCTCCTGAATCTTCAGGTTTGGCCTCCGGATTCAAGCCAAAGCCCCGCTCTAGCCAGGCGCAACCCAGCCAATGGCTGAGCATGGTGCGTGTGTCAAAACCTCCTCCCTTTTGTGCAACACGGAACTCCTTTTAATGGTCATCTTTGCTCCAGGGATCCCCATGGCCTTAGCTAAGATGTTGTTGGATCTGCATGACCTTATTCTGCCCCCTCTCCTCTTTCCTTGCTTGAGTTGCAGATCTGCATCTGATATCAAGGACTTCCCTGCAGGACCTTGTTTTCTGGCCTCCTTTATCGTCCACAGTCATAACCCTCCTGATAAACCACTTGCACTCCTAACTCTGTCTTAGCATCTATTCCCAGAGTGCTTAAGCAATACACATCGTTTGGTCATCAGAAAAAGTATTTCATTTCCATATGTTCACAAAATTAAAAATCCAAATGTTCAATGTTCTCTGTCCTTTTTTCCTATGTTTTTCTAATGCCACCTTTTTCTTTAAATGTGCTTCTATTGGTGCACTATAGTCTCGCCTCACAATGAAAACCAAATGGACAGTAACAGTGTTCATCTGTTTCTGTATGACTCTAAGACCTTCCTCTACTCCCCCTCACACACTTTCATAAAAGTCTCAAAAATTTTTTTTAATAAAGAAAGAAGATTGTGGAGAGAACCAAGAACTATGTACATGTATCTGTTTGACACTCGATACCACACTATGATATAAAACTTACAATATACCAAATAAAAAAAAGAAAAAAAGAGGCCTCATAGATGGAGTTAAATTTAGCATAAACACTCAAATTTATTGGCTTATCACCCTCTTTTCAGAAAAAAAAAAAAAAACAACTTTTTGCCCTTCTGGGCACTTATTTTATTCAATGCCCCCTAGTTAACCGGAGGCCGCTACTGCCCCCTCATCTCTCCAGAGCCTTTTTTCCTGGGGCAGTATCATTCAGTTTAGGAATCTACAGGAAATAAACACTTTTCACTTTCCTTTAAGTACATTCAGGTGCAATTATGCAGGCATTCACACAAAACCTTACATTTCACTCATACATGTTTGTTTCAGCTGTAGAACATTGGCTAACTCTTCATTGATTCATGAATGTAGCCTCTATTTTCAACTGCATGATGACCACTTTAGTTAAAATCTTCACCCTCATTCACCCAACATTTATTAAGCAATGACCATATGAATTGTTCAAATATCATTTCTCTCTATGACATTATCCATGATAGTGGTAGAAAAAACTTTCTAAAATATAAATCACATAATTTTATATCTCTCAAATTGAAGTGATAAAGTTAAAATGGATGTGTGTTTAGATATGCACCATGCTGGTAGAAATGTAAATATTGAATTTTGCTGACAACTTTTAATTAAACAAATCTATTTCTCTCTCTCTCTTTCTCTCTGTCTCTCTCTCTGTCTCTCTCTCTCTCTCTCTCTCTCTCTCTATATATATATATATATATATATATAGTTAGCTAGATAGATATACATATGCATATATATGTATATATATCATGATATCTCAATGAATCATAAAATTGCCCAAATCTAACTTAGAAGGGAGAGGGCTTAATTATCTATAGCTCATAGTAATTTATTCTTAAATACAAATTATTTAAAGGGCATCACCATGCGTCCTTTACTTATGTTGAAAAAAAGAAAATCTGTCTTCCAAAATCATCATAAGACACTTCCAAATTGAGATCAGCCTTAATATATGTTTAATTTAGTGCCTGGTGCCTAGTGAATGCTCAGTAGATATTTGCTAGAATAATGCCTCTGTTACACTAAGAATGATGGTGAACAAAATGGTCCACATGGATGAATGGCAGAAAAGCAAAGAACACTGTCCAACTCCACTTGGGAAATCGGCACGCTGCTGTCCTGCAGAAGCCCCTGTACCATCATTATTGATGATGGAAAGTGAAGTTCAGAGAAATCGGAAAGTAGCTTTGAAATTAGGGACCTGGAGATAAGTCCTAACTCTGCTCTCAACTCTGTCTATAACTTTGGCCAAGTAATAGAACATCTCCAGACCTCCTTTTCCCTGAAAACCCAGAGCTGGTTACCTGCTCTGTCCCTTCTCTTGGGTCAGCCCAGGGCCCAGATGAGCAGAGATTATGACAATCTTCCTTCTTGGCTGAGGAAGAATATATAAACACGCCTCCAATTAATGCACTTTACAAGACTGCCTTCCTTTTTCCAAATCTAAGTTCAATTTTCAACCATGACCTATTTATGTATAAATGTACTTTTTTTGAACTTTAAAATGAATAAAGATTTTACTCTTCGAACTTTTAAAAAATACACAGAGAGCCTTTAAATTTTTAATTTAATTAATAATTGACTTAATGGCAAGTCACGGAAATTTATCTGAATAATGCTAAAAACTCATTAATCAAAAAATCTAATATATGTATATGTACTGTATATTGAATTTTTCTACTTGGAAATTTGTAGACAAAACCACCAGATACAGAAGAAAAATAAACATAAAAGATACTTTAAAAATAATTTTAATAATAATTTATTTTTAAATATGTTAAAACAAAACCCCACAGGATTTAAAACATTGTGACAAAATAGATTTACAAAATAGATTTACTCTCTTAATATACTGTCAAATTAAACAATTAAAAGATTCATTTCTATTTACAAAATCTGTTATTTTCAGGAGTTATTTTCCAAAATGAATTTCTACAAACGATAATTTTTTTGCACTTGTTTTTTTTTTAATAACTTACTTTATGGTTTATAAAATCTGTGCCAGCAGACCTCAGAATATTCACTAGGTTTAATATTGTCCGTAATAAAATCTTGGCCATAATAAGATCTTAATGTTTTACAAATAGGACTCTAATGGCAAATGTAATAATATCTAATATGCATTGAATGATTACCTTGTACCACTGAATGTTGATATTTATTGCATCATCTGATCTCTATCTTAACACTAGGCAGTAGGCTCCTTTTTTTTTTTTTTGGTGGTATTGGGGATGGAACCCAGGGGCATTCTACCTCTGAACTATACCTCCAGCCCTATTTTATTTTTTATTTTGAAACAGGGTCTCACTAAGTTGTGGAGGGCTTCACTAAGTTCCTGAGGCTGGCCTTGAACCTGTGATCCTTCTGTCTCAGCCTCTGAAGTACTGGGGTTATAAGGTTGCGCTGTCACGCCCAGCTCATACTTATAGATGTGCAAATTGAAACTGAGGCAGTTACTTGTTAAGCAAATATCACACAGCCAATGAGTAACTGAATTTAGATTTGCACATGATATTTATGTCTGTCTGATGATGTCTAAGTACCTTTGCTCTCCTTATTCCAGGACAAAAGATGGTGTCAGACTATCTGTAAAATAGATGGTATTCTACACAGGCTCGGCAATTTGTTCTAATCAGTATCAAAATTATTGTAAGGTTTACCATGTACCTCACAGTGCACATTTAAATATTATTGGTACAGGTAGTTAAATACTTAACCATAACATTTCATAATCCAAATCCCCAGAAAAGTGTTTCCCTGAAGCAAAAACATGGTAAATAGAATTCAAAATTTAGGCCACAAACCTGTTTCAGGCTCAATGGAAAAATAAGGCTGCCCTTCCAAGATACTATAAACCAGCTTTGCACTGTTTCCATAAACTGGGTCATCAGCATCAGTAGCTGTTACATTAGTGACAGACGTACCTAATACAAAAGAGAGGAAAAAGAGTAATAATTAACACATCATCCTGCCAAGAGCTAAATTTTGCCACGCATATCATACAGATATCTATGTGTGGGAATACAGATGGAAAGAAATCTCTTTAAAAGAAATAAACTTCTCTGTCCTATCTTCAACAATATCCAAGTCTTTTCAAAGAAATGGCACTGCTAGGCTGGAGTACTATATAAAGATGCCCCTTTAAGTACCTGTATTATTTAACATCCCTTTGTAGTTTTCATTTTAAAGATACCTCTTAGATTCACATGGGCTTGGAGAATATGCAATGGAATCATATCAAAGAAATGTGAAACATAAGGTTAATAATATAATATAGCATGCAGCATTTAAGTTTTGCAAACGCACAACTGAAGATACCTGGAGAAATTGGCTTGCCGAAAAGCTATGCAGACATATCAAAGGAATATTTTATCCCATCATATTTAATTCCTCAGAATATAAAATTAGATCAGAACTACCAATTAATCAGCATGCTTAGATAATTAGGCCTATGGATAATAGAATCAAAACCTTTTTTTGGATTAGTCTTCTCTCTTTTATTCACTTATTCATTCAACAATTCAACATACATGACTTGCCTGAACTAGAGTACATATTTTAAGACAAATTTCTACATTCAGGAAACTTAGAGTTTGGTGGTGGGAAGGAAGAGAAAGAAAGAGACAAATGTGTAGAGAAATTCAATTGAATGCCATAGCAGCAAGTATGGATCCCTCACTCGGTCTAGCATGGACAGGGTGCTCGGGGACAGGTTTCTAACAGGGGATGTGTTTAGCTTAAATCAGGAAAGACATGCCAAGTTTAACCAGGAGAATGGCAGGGAAGGGATTCCAAACAATGAGGCAATCATAGATCATAGTAAAGGCAAAGTAGGGACCATGGGGCATTCTGGGAACTTACAACACTGGGGAGAACATGGAGAAGGCTGGAGCAGTAGCAAGAGTCATGTTCTATGAGGACAGAGCCAAAGTCCTCCTCATTCAGTGTCAGACACATAATAGCTCTTGAACACAGATTTACTAAGCAAATGAGTGGATGAGTGAATAAGGTATCTGGTGATTTAATGAAGAACGATAGGGAGCAGAGCAGTTTTCTGGAAGAATTCTTGCAGATTGTGTGTGTGTGTGTGTGTGTGTGTGTGTGTGTGTGTGTGTGGTATTGGGGATTGAACCCAGGGACATTCTACTTCTGAGCTACACCAACAGCACTTTGTTTTGAAGCAGAGTCTCAGTAGGTTGCTGAGAGCTTCTCTAAATTGTGGAGGCTGTCCTTGAACCTGCGATCCTCCTTTGTCAGCCTCCCAAGTACTGATATCACAGACGTGAGCCACCATGCCTGGCTGGAAAGTGCTCTTGCAGCATCTCTGTGGGACAGCGAAAAGGAAAAGAAAGGACAGGTGCACGTGTGTTGTGAGTCCGTCACAGCACAGGCCACAGTGGACTCTGTCTAGACTGCAGGGCTGGGTTGCTCACTGAGGAAATAGGGCCTGACTTTCATGTTCCAGCCCTGAAAAACATGGAACCTTAGACGCCCCCTGAGCAGGAAGCCTTGGCCTTGGCCCAGGCAGTTATCTTTGGCCGAGGGCAACTACAAAGTTGGCAACTACAAAGTACAGGGATCATGAGCTTTGGACTGTGGACAGTTAAGGCTCCCAGCACCTGCTGGAAGAATATTTTAATCCTGAAGGAGATGCAGGATGAATCTGAGCCATGTACCTTGGTGATAACTGAAATAGGGTAGAGCCCTTGCAATATCTTGCCAATCAAAATCTCTTTGAAATGTTTTGAATTGCAGTCACTATTCAGGGAAATCTAACAATAATATTTGTTGGGCATTCAAGAATCCCATAAAATGGAAATTTCTACTGAATGATGATTTAGAGATTTTACAAAATTTACAGGTAGAAAAAAATGCACTGAATTCCTCTTCTGTTACACATGCCACCATACACTGGGGACAAGGTTTATACATCATGCATGTGTGTGTGTGTGTGTGTGTGTGTGTGTGTGTGTGTGAATTAAGATTCACTTTCACAAGTTTCCCATCAATATTGCTGGTGAAAATGAACACAGGGAAGTACAATATTTGCAGTTATCTGAATATTAGGTAGGATAAAGAATTGGAGGCAAAACTTTTCAGGTAAGAAGATGATGTTAGATCAAAGTGTTAACAAAATTTTAGGAAAGATGACAGGGACAGCCAGTCATCAAAGCTAAGGCTGGAGTTTCAAGCTAAGAACAGAATATTAGGGGCTTTTGGATGCCACAGTGGAGCGTGTTAGTTTTACCCTGGGGGAAACAGAGAAGATACTTCAGGTAAAGATCAGTTCCATGTTGGGGCCACTCCTGCTGTTAGTACTCCTATATTTAAGTAGAGGCAGAGATACAGAAGAATAGGAGACCGGACTAGTTGCATGATTATAGTCGTAGTACAATTAAGAGATGACAAATCATTAATGCTGGGAAATCATGCCGAAATGGATATCCATGTTCATTTCCTTGTTTTGATCCTTGGGCTAAGATGTTAACCTGAAGGTAAACTGTGATGGGTTGCCATGGTTTGAATGTATCCCATTCAAATTTTAGGGCTGGCCCACACAATGGGATTAAGAGGGGGAGCTCGTAAACCATTTCCCACTTAGGGTGCAGCTCTGTACCGTGTTCCTTTGATTTTACATAAACACACTCTTTGAAGCTGAAGCAAATCTGAGTGCGATTCATCAACTGCAGTGTTTGTGTTTGGAATACATACAGTTGAAAACTTATTTATAAGAAAGCCAAACATGGGTTTGCTCTTCTGCAATGAAATCTGGACTTTTGATTGACCAGGGACTATGAAGAATGGTGGACAAAATGCAGGCCCTGAAGCAAAAGTAAGAATCTGTCACCAGTCATAATCTGCCTGAGAGAAGGTGGATCCAAAAGAGGCCTTGTCCACAAAAACACCTCCATCCAGAGCAGGCTTCTGCACAATATCTTGCAGTAACTGTACTACAAAAAAGAAAAAGACTTTATATCCCTCATTGTCAGTGTCTTTCTATTTATCCATTCCTGAAAATCCTTCAGGGCTGTATTCATGAATATCTCGGGGTACATGCTGCAGCCACAAGTGCCACCTGGGAGTATTCTGGAGGCAAAGGTGGAATGCATTAAGAAGCGACTAGGCCATAAGGGCCCTTCCCTCATGAATGGGATAAGGAACCCTAGACAAGGGCTGAGCGGAGGGCGCTCATCTTTCTTGCCCTTCCACTTTCTGCCACGTAAAGACAGAATTCCTTCCCTCCGCAGGATGCAGCACGAAGGCTCTCACCAGACCCCAGCCTCTTGATCGTGGTCTTCCCAGTCTCTCCAACTATGAGGAAATAAATTTCTGTTCTTCGTAAATTACCCAGTCTCAGGTATTCTATTATAGCACCAAAAAAAAGAACTAAGGAGTATACAGTAATTATTTTTTCAACTTTTCTGTAAGTCTAAAATTAGATAAAAATGTTAAAGAAAAAGAATGAATAGCAAGAAAAAGATTCAAGATTTCATGAAAGGGCTGACAAGAGTTTAGACACTGATGAGAAAGGCTTAGCTTCTCTGCAGACGAGGGAGCAATTCCATTTTGCTTTGTTTTGTTGTCTAGTGTGTTTAATTTGCTTCCTACCCCCACCCCCAGCATGGGGGACTGAACCCATGGGCACTTTACCATCGAGCTCTATTCTCCTGCCCTTTTTACTCTTTTCTTTATGAGACAGGGTCTCGTTAAATTGCACAGGCTGGCCTCAAACTTAAGATCCTCCTGCCTCAGCCTCCCAAGTAGCTGGAATTAGAGTATGTTGCTTATTTTTAAAGAAGAATTTCTGTTCTTGCATTATGAATCAATACATTATCAGAAAAAAGTCAAAGTTTAATGCTCGATATGAGTTTACTAATGAGTCTAATCACTAGTCATTCAGGTCTGGTCGCTGCCAAAGAACTGGAAAGAGAAGTGAACAATCCAAGACTCCTGTCATTACCCAGATTACCTTCTAGTGGGTGATTCTTATGTGAAGGAATTATCTTCACTGAGGAAAAAACAGGTCCAACTACTTCCTGAAGGTTATCATCATTGTATAAATCCTTGGGATAGTCTTGTCTGGGCAGAGCAGAGAGGAGTTAACAGTTTTTGCATACAAGATACATTTATCTTGTTCTGAAATGCTTATTTCTACCTTTTGGGGCAAATCCTTTAGCCTGACTTAGGCTCAGACTAAAATCCACAATATATGTTTGGATTATTGTGAGAGGTAAACAAAATAATATATGTGGGTGCCTAGTCCAAAAAAAAAAAAATGATCACATGCTGCAAATAATATAAGCCTGCAAATAATAGTTCTACCTCTGGATTAGACTCAAACTTTGAAAACTAGGTCCCTTGGCTCCCTTCCAGAATGAAAAGATGGAGACAGGGATGGAGTCCTTTTAAACATCTTCTCAGGCAATTCAGACATAAAGCCATCTTTCAAAACACTTTAAAGTAGACACCAAACTTACAGATTGAACTTCAACCCCTTCTTTCTAGAGACATTAATTTCTATCATGATTACTTTGAAAAAACACTCTTACTCAGATTTGTTTGTAAAATGAAGCATTTTTAAACCATTCATAGTGCATAAAGAGCCATGGAGACCATTTCTCCTTACATGGAAGATGAGACAAGTTTCTGGGGCATTTACTATTACAGGGCTGATGAAAATCACTTCCATTTCTGTGCTTATTGTCACTTGATCTTATCTTATTATGAGAGGCATCCCATCATAGTACTGGTGCAGGAGTAAAAGGCCAGGTTTCTATCATTAAAATGCTCTGTAACTCAGTTTTTTTCATATGCAAAGATAATCATTTTTATTCTGCAAACCTTAAGCTTTTTATTTGTGTGAGGATCAAATGTGGTCATAGGAAGTGCATAATAGGGGCTGAGAGAATAAATTCGGAGTCAAACTGTCTTGAGCCAGAACATTTGTTTCATTCTCCATCTCTAAATTTTACTAATTCGGTGTACTGGGTAAATAACAAAACTTTTCTATGCTTTGATTCCCTAATCTGTATAAACAAAGGTGATAGTTATTGTTACACCATTGGCTTGTTGAGATAATTAAATGTAATCATTCATGCAAAGAATATAGGAAAGTTATTGACATCATGTTTCCAAGTGGTTACTGTCATTCCTGTCTTAAGTATACGTGAATACCGATGAAACTGAATAATAAGCAAGTCTTTTATAATTCCAAGTGGTGGTAGACATTTTAATTTATAATTGAGTGTCATTTTGCCTAATGGCTTTAATAGTAGTATATTTCCATAAATTTAAGAAAAATACACACCCAAAAAGAACATTATAAATGTAACAATATGAAGGTTAGATAGTAGGAATAAGTCCTACTGTTCTATGGCACAGCAGGGTGATTATAATTAACAATAATGCATCATATATCTCAAAATAGTTAAAAGAGAGGATTTTTGAATGTACTCACTAGAAAGAAATGATAAAAGATTAAGGTGATAGATATGTTAATTATCCTGAGTTGATCATTACCCAACAGATCCATGAATCAAAATGTTACAGTGCACCTCGTAAGTATGTACAGATATTATATATCAATCAAGAAAAGATAAACTGAATGTAGCAATATGCTCATTTGCTTATTAAGAAAGTGATTTAATTAGTAAAATTGCTGAAAAGAGAGCACACACACACACACAAACACACACAACCCCACATTCTTCCACCCAACCTATATCACATCAGTTTCTTCCTTAGGATAAAATTGCTTTTATTAGAAAAATTTTGATGTTATTAGTAAAATTGCTTTCAAATATAAAAGAGGGTTTAATGTAGTAAGCACAAGACTAAGCATCATGTACATCATCAATATAGGTTTCTAGAAGTTATTTGGAAGGAGGTCATTCAAACGAATGCTGTATCTCCCAGCCTGTGCAAATCCCACACGAAAGTCAAGATGAACTACTGGGCTGAGCACCACAACAGGGATAAGACAAGCTTTTACCCACATACATCCAGGATATGCTGCCTGACGTCTGGCTTCCCAGAAATCCACATCTTTCAACTTTAGACATCTGGAAATGAAAGGGCAGTACTACTTTCTATCAAGGATGATATTTCTCTAAATAGTGATTCAAGACTGTTGATGCTCCTGGACCCTGGGATGGATGTCTGTGCAGGTTTTGTGGATGCATTTGTCAAGTGATTACCCATAAGGGGGGGAAATGGATGCTTTGAGGTTAATCTTGCAACAGCAAAGATTTCTAGTCGAGCTGCAGCATCGGCTTCTCCATGGAAATGCATGCAGAATGCAGACCACAGAGGTAAATTGAATAGTGTGAACCTTGCAGGATAATGTTTCTTCAAAGCAGCAAGTGTTGGTGTGTGATAAATGGGACCCTGAGTAATACCCAGGAAATATAACAACCAGGATTCTCTGTTTGTGTTTTCATTTGGAACTGTTTTTGTCCCTTTGTCGAGGATACAAGAGACTCATTTAGCTAGTGACTATAAATTTGACACTGTGCCATTTCTCCAAGAAAGCCCCTATTATAATCCAACTTGATGCCGATCCTAATTATAATAATATAGCTGTTGTATTTCCAGCTGTTGTCAACAAAAATGATCCCTGTCACCACAATTCAGCCTGCTAGTATCAATTCAAGTATGAACACGTCAATTCCAAGGTGAATTCTCCTTTAAACAAACCCAGTTTTCTGCATCGAGGTTCTTGGTTAAGTGGGATTCACTAGTACGCTACTTGGATTTTAATTAACACAGGGCCTATGATATCAGTTGCCTCTTGCCACACCTGAAATTTTCATCCCATTGGCCACAGGATTCACATATTTTCCTCCAATCGCGACAGCAAACACTACAGGCAAAATGAACCATCAAAGATGTTACGCTGTCAGGTTAGAGGTCGCAGCTTGCTGACAAACTAAGATGAAAGGCCTTCGGGAAAATAAGATGTTGGGGTCTGGGTAGTGCGGCTCTGTTAGTCGGGCTATACTTTTTTTTTATGAGCAAGTCAGCACACCAATTCCACACATTATTCAGAAAGAAAAATGCTGGTGCTGACACCCTGAGCAGGGGAACAAAGGTTTGGTGCAGCGTGAAAATGTGCATGCTGGAAAAGCTCAAACTATTATGATGAAAAGAACACAAACCCCATTTGCCAGGAGTCATTTGCAATACGTTTTTAGAGAATCAGCATTGCAATAGCAGGTGGGAAAGTAAAGAAGCAGAACCTTTGCAATAGCTGAAAGTCAGAAAGGCGTGCATTCTCCGTCTCCTACTGGTATCTTCTGACTTCTGCTCTGAACATCTAGCTCCCCTGTTCCAAGTTCAATATGTACACTCCATGGGCAGAGAGCCGGGTATTGTCATCTGAAAATGTCTTACTTAAACATTCACACATCCCAGAGACCATAGACATGACAGGTCATAGCCATGATGGGACTGCTTACATTAATTTAATAAAACAAAACCCTACACCCAAATTCTTACATCCTCCTTGTTAATTCCTCCAAGTCCAATGCAATACAATAGGCACTGGGGCACAGGTGTTGCCATGACAACCTCTTTTTGAATGACAGAGCAACAATTTCATATGACCTGTCTCACTTGCTGACGTTTAAATTAACACTTACTAGAAGCTGAAGCATTGGACCCTGGGTGTTTTAAATACGTCATGCCCGATCCATTACTTTTTTGGTTTTATGGAACAATGTTCTAGGGTGCTTCTGTACTTGGCTGGCAGGTATTTCTATAGGTTTGGTGTTTGTTTGTTTGTTTGATTATTACTCCCCTAGTTGCAAGAGTACCTGATATTTGTTTAAGAAAACAGCTGAGAAATAAATGCTGGCATTTTTCCATCCCTCTCTCTAACTGGTACCATAGTTTTCAACAATTCATTTTTCCAGACGGGCATTAAACAAATTTCCCCAGTGGGAAACATGGCCTAAATCCTACCAGCATTTTTCAGTTTTGCTGCTTAATTATGAAAGACACATGCCAAATATCCAAACCTCCAAGGGATGCCTTAGGGGGTCTTTGCAGGATGAGGAAGGTTAAATATGGATCAGTAAAATTTAGGGTCTTTTTAAAATTTAACCCTATATATGCAGTTTCCTTCCCCAGGCCAAGTTCTCGGGGAAATAGTGAACCATACCATCTGACCATTGGACTGCAAGCCAGAAGACAGGAGTCCTGCTTCCTTCCAGAAACTTCTTCTCTGAATTATTGTTGGGACATGAGGGACGTTATGCAAGATGGTAATAGAAGAGTAGATCTCTCTCTCTCTCTCTCTCTCTCTCTCTCTCTCTTTCTCTCTCTCTCTTTCTCTTATTTTTTATTTTATTTTTTAGTACTGGGGATTGCACCCAGGGGCATTCTACCTCTGAACTACATACACCCTCAGCCTATTATTTTTTTCGAAACAGCATTTCTCTAAGTTCCTAGGGGCCTCACTAAATTGTTGAGGCTGGCCTTCAACCCATGATCCTCCTGTCTCAGCCTCTCAAGTATTGGAATTACAGGTATGTGCCACCGCACCTAAACTTACACCCTTCCTTCTCTTTAGTTGGCGATCACTCTTGCCATTAATAGAAGCCAATGGAATAAGAAGCAGAAGCAGTGTGAGATTGCTGTTTCATTTTGGAATCCTTTAAGACACATACCACACAAGAGAACCCTCAATGATCAGCTCCCTTTCTATTTTTTTTTTCTTTTTTTGCAAAGGCTTAACCATTGCTCACTGGGTGTTCTCCTCTTGGGCTAACTCTCAGCCAGGAGTGAAACATTGCTGCCAAATTCCACATGCTCCGAACTGAATTTATTATGGGAACAGGGACAGATTCTTAACTGCAGTCACAGGAAGGGATAGCACCGAAACATATCCTGCCATTTTTCTGGCTCCAGGATGTGGGGCATAAAGTGGGGAAATAAAATCCAGTTTCTGTTTTTTTAATTTATTCTGGAGCATTTAGAGATGTAAACAGTTGTGTAACTTAATGAAACACCCATGCACACTTAACATTGTGTTTTTCAAATGAGCCTGAAACTTCCAGAAACAATTAAAATTGTTCAGAAAATGATGTTTGAGCACACAGATGTCTTCCATTCACTCATGCATCATTCTGGAAAACATCTGTAATGTGCATTGGGTAAGAGGAATGGAAAATATTGTACGAAAATGTGTAACTGTAAAATCTCGCCCATGCTTACTAGGCACAGGAGAGAAGTACCTTCTGCATCCCTCCCAAGCAAGGCTAGGACAGTGGCCTGCTCACTGCTTTGCAAACTGTTAATGAGGACAATTGGAGGCCTGGTTGTGAAAACTAATAAGCTTCCTGCTTTACAGTTCTGTGTGCATAAATAAACCCTTTCACAATCAGGATGACTCTTTTTCTAACACTACAGTGAAAAAAAAATAAAGTGCATGTTCTTTCCATAGGCTGCCTATCCTCAGCAATGGAGTCTTTGCTAATCTGTAACCTATGGAATGAAATCCTATGAGTACTTAAGAACTAATGTATCATCATCTACGCTTTAGACTGGCAGCTATATCCATTCTGACCTTGCAAAATCATGTTACCGGTGGCATGGCAGGTGCCTTCTGTAATGTGTGAGGACTGCAGTAGGTGTGGATTTCATTCATTCTATTTGATTAGATGAATTCATTCATTCACTCACATTCCAGGAAGGCTATTTGCATAACACATACAGCATGCCCCGCATTGAGTTAGATGTGAACAGTACAAGAACATGCAGGAGAGTTGAGCTTTCTGTTCCAATAGTGTTTGAAATTTATTTTAGCAATGAATTCAGCTAGTACCTCTTTATTATATAAAACTGCAAATCTTCATTACATCTATTTTGGAGAAGGCAGCACAATATAGTGTAAAACACATATACAATATATATCATATGTAAATATATTTTATAATTATAATGTCAGAAGTTTCTGTTGATTTATTATTATTATTATTATTATTATTATTATTATTTTGTGGTAGTGGGGATTGAACCCAGGAGCATTCTACCTCTGAGCTACACTCCCAGCCCTGTTTTTTATTCTTTATTTTGAAGCAGGGTCTCACTAAGTTGCGGAGGGCCTCACTAAGTAGCTGAGGCTGGCTGCAAACCCAGATCCTCCGGTCTCAGCCTCCCAAGTACTGGGATTACAAGCGTGTGCCACCACGCCTGGCTGACATCATTTAATTAAAAGACTGAGATTAAGCCAGGCATCATGACACACACCTGTAATCCCAGTACTTGGAAGGCTGAGAGAGGAGGATCATAGGTTTGAGGACAGCCTCAGCTAGAGAGACTCTCATTAACCTAGTGAGACCCTGTTTCAAAATAAAAATAAAATAGGGCTGAGGGTGTGGCTCAGAGGTAAAACCCCCTGGGTTCAATCCCAGTCACACACACACACACACACACACACACACACACACACGCCTGAGATCATATTTTACATCCATGACTTGACACTCATACTGAGAAAGAAAATTTACATCGATGACTCAGTTTTCTAATCAAAATAATGGGAATAATATCATAGGCTCATATTTCTTATCATGAGGCTCTATAAAGTTAACATACAATCAGTATTCCCTGGGAGGGAACATGGGTTCAGCCACATTCCTGGGCTCTCTGGGGCATGATGTTTTGTTTATATTTGATAAAGCATGGATTTAAGGCCAAGATACATGAGAATCATACTATTTCCACTCTAATGTCTGTTTACTTTTTGTTCTTGGAGAATAAGTTTACTGCTTCAGTTAAAAGCAAGGGCTTTCAGAAATGCTGCTGGTGTGCTGGGATGGCTCCTCTTCTCTACGGCAAAAGACAAGATCCTATCAAATCTCAAGCCTGTGGAGTGGAAAGCCAGGAGTTAACAGAGCTATAAAGAAACAGAAGACCCAGATGAAATAGGTGTGATTGGGCAATCATTACAAAAACTACCATTTCAAAAGATTTTAAAAATAAGTGTTTACTAACGCATACAAAAAAACAAAACATGCTCTCCTTTACAAGCTGTCCTGTCATCCGTGGTGTAGCCAACATGGAGGCAAATGGGGTTTCTCTGCTATTCACTCCTTCAGGGTCTTTTTATTGAGATTCTGCTACATGTCAAGCCTTCTTTCTGGCACAGGAGAAACTGCAATTAGGAGATTCTTGCTTTCTTCTAAGGCAGACTAGTGGCAAGGCACAAAATTAAACAATTAGCTACCAAATGAGGTGATAAAATGCTGTAGGTGAAATAGAAATACTGAAGAACTCAGGGGAGGTGGATAAACAGTGAAGGCAAGGTTTTTAGTCCAAGGAGACATTGATAGTGAAATTAGGCGAGCATACTATTCTGTTGAAGAAAAAGGATGATCCTTGGTCAAAGTTCACATGTAGGGTTGCAAACTAGGAAGAACCACCATACTTTAGATTAATAAGCTTATAGCTTATTTGAGGGAAATGGAAAATAAGAAAAGGGTGTGAGATTTTTTTTTGGGGGGGGGGTTTGTTTGGTTGTTGCTAAGGGGATTGAACCCAGAGGCAGTGTACCTTCCAGCTATACCCCCAGTCCTTTATTATTATTATTATTATTATTATTTATCATTATCATCATTATTATTATTATTTCTGAAACAGGATCTTGTTAAGTTGCTGAGGGTCTCACTGAGTTGCTGAGGCTGGCCTCCTGTCTCAGCCTTCCAAGTCCTGGGATTACAAGCACCATCTAAGAAAAGGGTTTTAAAACAACCATTTTACAAAAATTACCCTAAACTCTAGTCTTCCCAACTATTATTACCCTAAACTCTAGTCTTCCCAACTATTTTCTTTACCCACACCCTTGCTCAGACAAGTCCAGCCCTAGAATACCCCAACATATTCCCTAACTTTAATTCAAGATGTAGCTGATTTCTAAGCTGAAATCTTTCCCTCTTTTGAACTCTCAAAGTACTTTTTGACTATCCCTGGGGGTACCTCTTACTTTTATATATAAATTGCAGTGCATGTAGACTTTCCTTTTTTAGACTAAAAGCTTCTTAGGAACAATAGTCTTTCTTATTCTCTTAATGTTCTCCTCTGATTCTTCTTCCCAAGAATTAAACTGTTCCTCTATAGCATGCCCTCATCACCTTGCACACCACTATCATGACTCTGTACTGTCCTGGTTATACAAGTGCTAGGGACAATATCTGGTATAAAATATTTATTCATTTAATCCTCGCTACAGGCCTGTGGGAATCTGGCATGATTATCTTGATTCACATAGAGCTTGAATTCAAACCAGACAAAGAGGCTCCCAAGCCTGCCCTCTTAACCACCACACAAAAGATATCATGTCTGTGAATTTTACATCTCCAAGTGCAGAGAATAAGATATAATATTTTTATTTTTTCTCTCACATCTCAGAAAGTGCCTTGCATAGGAATATTTGTTACACACACACACACAAACACACACACACACACAAACACACACACACACACACACACACACACACACACACACATACATACGAGGGAATGAACAGGTTATTTTCTTCTGGAAGACTTCCCCAGAAATTAATGCAGCAGGATGAATTTCATGCTGATTTTATTGATTTGTCTTATTTTTGTTTTAAATTTATTTGAGGACAAAAGTAAGGATTTTCTCCACCCTAAGAAAGTGAAGTCATTTTTTGTGGCTCTACACACAAGCTTGTATGATATAAAAACTTAACTTAAGCTTGTGAAAACTTCCTGTAGCAGAAATGATAGACTGAAGACTTTAATTTGAGGTGGTGAATAGTGTCTTTACCAGGGGTAAAGTCCCTCCGAGGACTAGGAAGGTGGTGGTGACATGGATCATCGTGGGTCCCAGGCTCAGAATCCCGTGTCAACATGGTTGTAGTCATGTCCAAAAAGGAAAATCAGAAAGAGCCAGGTCTGAAAACTGGGCATCAAGGACAAACTTACTATGGAGTGAATGAAACAGTCACAAAGCAGCTTACACACAGGGCAAGCCTGGGCTTGGAGAAAGCTGGACTTGGAGGCTGCTTTAGAAGATGCATTGGTAAAAGCACACGATGGTCAAGGGTATAGCAAGACTAATGACCCTGTGGGTGGTGGTGAGTTGGGGGTGGGGGTGGCTCTCCGTCCCTGTTGTGAAAATTTGAAATCTGGTGGCCTTCTTTTTTGTTCTGGGAAATTCCTCTAGATTTTTCTTTGATCTACAAGGATAAAGACTGTATGCTGGTCTTGCTAGTATGTGGTTGAGGAAGATCTACTTAATCTAGAGAAAATAAACTGAGAGTTACGTTTCTTGAGCCTGAATCACTTTTTGTTAGGTGTTCTACTGACATTATATAAGAAAGCTCTTTAATCACTATGGGGGAAAATCACAAACTGTTTTACGGGCTGCACAGATGTATCCTCCCCCCAATTCATGTGTGGAAATCCTAACTCCCAATGGAATGGATGAGGAGGAAGTTGCTAGAGTGGGCCCTTATAAAAAGAGAGAAGCTGGGCGTGGTGGAGCACGCTTGTAATCCCAGTACTTGGGAGGCTGAGACAGGAGGATCACAGGTTCACAGCCAGCCTCAGCTACTTAGTGAGGCCCTCCGCAACTTAGTGAGACCCTGTTTCAAAATAAAGAATAAAAAATAGGACTGGGAGCCAGGCGTGGTGGCGCACACTTGTAATCCCAGTACTTTGGGAGGCGGAGACCGGAGGATCCGGGTTCGAGGCCAGCCTCAGCTCTCTTGCTTTCTCTCTCCCTGTCTCTCTCTTTCTTTTTCTCTCCCCCCCCCTCTCTCTCTTTCTCTCCTTAGTGAGGCCCTCTGCAACTTTGTGAGACCCGGTTTCAAAATAAAGTATAAAAAATAGGGCCGGGGGCGTAGCACAGAGGTAGAATGCCCCTGGGTTCAATCCCCGGTACCGCAAAAAATAAATAAATAAATAAATAAATAAGACTGGGGATGTAGCCCAGAGGTAGAATGCCCCTGGGTTCAATCCCCAGTACCACACACAAAAAAAAATAAATAAATAAAAAGAGAGGAGACGAGACAGTTTGCTTCCTCAGTCTCTCTTCTCTCTGCCCCAGAAGGCAACTCGGAAGCCAGTAGACACTGGAAATGATGACACTTTGATTTTGAACTTCCCAGCCTTCAGAAGTGTGAGAAAAAATGCCTATTTTTTTAAGTCATCCAGACTTTGGTAATTTGTTTTAGCAGCCCAAGCTAAGACACAGAATATTAGCATCTCTTATTACTAGGGCCTAGGTGATAATCTGAGAAGCTGGCATTGAAGTATAGTTCCATCTGATCCAAAGCCAGTATTTCTACTAAAAAAAAAAAAGATAAACAGTAGTGGTTGCTAAGCTACTGCAAACTGTGCAACTGTACAGATTCCTTTTGCACCCCTGACTCATTTTTACACCCCAAACATACCTATTAAACAGACACAGATGTTTTCATTTGTAGGTAAGAAACTGAGCTCAAAGGAGCTAAACAAATTTATTAAAGTAATAGCCATGTAAGTGGATAGATGCTATTCTAACCCTGTTTCCTTTTCCTCTCAAACTTAAAGTTCAACTCTTTAATTTCCGGAGACTTATTCATAAATAGTGAAGGCTACCCATATGTCTGAAACCTAATAATACAACTAAGACCCTCACATATGTGTAAATCATGCATATAACTAGCATGGGGAGGGTCATTTTTATTTATTTATTTATTTATTTATTTTTTTTGCGGTACCAGGGATTGAACGCAGGGGTGTTCTACCTCCGCGCTACGCCCCCAGCCCTATTTTTTATACTTTATTTTGGAACCGGGTCTCACGAAGTTGCGGAGGGCCTCACTAAGGAAAGAGAGAGAGAGAGAGACAGGGAGAGAGAGAGAGCGAGAGAGCTGAGGCTGGCCGCGAACCCGGATCCTCCGGTCTCCGCCTCCCAAAGTACTGGGAGGGTCATTTTTAGAAATTTTACCTTGGCAACGAGACTTCACCTCAAAGAAAACGAATCATTGGATTTGAAATAAAGCCAATGAAACCCCGTCCTGTGCTCTTAACCTGACCTTTGCTCTTCTGGTAATATTGGCTCATTTCTGGATGTAGAAATAGTCAGGTAAGAGCCAGGCGTGGTGGCACATGCTTGTAATTCCAGTACTTGGGAGGCGGAGACCGGAGGATCCGGGTTCGCGGCCAGCCTCAGCAACTTAGTGAGGCCCTCCTCAACTTCATGAAACCCGGTTTCAAAATAAAGAATAAAAAATAGGCCCGGTACCGCAAAAAAAAAAAAAAAAACAACATAGAAATAGTCAGATAAGAATCTATTTTCTTTCACCTGGCTCATTTGAAAATATGTATGGGAGGAAAGGGACTTTTATGTGAAGAAATGAAGAAGGTAAATGTGGTCCTATTAAATAATAGGAATATAACAGAGAAATAAAAGGGAAACCTTGATACATAATGCCCAGGGAGATATAGAAAAAAATGTATTGGAAATTCTATGTGCCCTCATTAAAATCTTGGCATAAAACAAAAGAATATGTGAAAGGCTAAGAAATGGGTTTACAAAAACTGATTAAGGTCCTGCCAACATCTTGAGGGTGATTTTTAAATTAAGACGGTGGAAAGAGGAGGGAAGAGAGGGTGAAATAGAAGAAACGGACTAGGTGATAATGCTTTTAGCCTTGAAAACATAATGGACCATACCTTTAAGACCTTTAAGCAGTCTAATGACGTGTTAGCAGAAAAATCGAATTAATATTTCATTCCTCACTGTTCATGTCCTTCCTCTTTACTCTCTCTTCCTTAGTCCCTTCTTCTCAATCTATAAATATTGATTGATTGTTTATACTATCAAACTGTTCTTGGTCTTGGGGTATCAAAGATGAACATGGGTCTTTCCAATCAATATGGGCAACATATTTGGAAGTATCATGCTTTCAACAGATTTTTTTAAATTTTAATCATGACACTATGCTGGGAAATATAGGTTGAGCACCCCTAATTTGGAAATTTGAAGTCTAAAATGCTCCAAAGTCCAAAGCTTTGAGATTGTGAACATCAAGTCACAAGTGGAAATTTCCACCCTTGCCATCAGTGTGATGTTTGGCAGTCAAAATGTAGGTACACCTAAAATATTGTATAAAATATTCTTTAGCCTATGTGCATAAGGTATATAAGAAACATAAAATATTTTGTATTTAATCTTAGATCCTATCCCCAAAATATCTCATTATAAATATTAGAAGAGTCCAAAATCCATAAAAATTTGAAGTCATCCCAAGTGTTTTGATCAAGAGATATTTAATTACTGGGTATGATGGTGCACACCTGTAATCTCAGTGCTTGGGACGCTGAGACAGGAGAGTGACAGGTTCGAAGACAGCCTCAGCAACTCAGTGAGGCCCTCATCAACTTAGTAAAACCCAGTTTCAAAATAAAAAATAAAATAGGGATGGGAATGTAGCTCAGAGGTGGAATGCCCCTGGGTACAATCCCAGTACCATGCACACACCTAAAAAGAGATACTTAATCTGTAGTAACTTTGTTAGGTGCTTAGGAAAAGTGAAAGCAAAAATTAGCAGGTTTAAAACACACAGAGGGTGAATTTTGAAAAGAATACCCCCCCAAAAAAACCACCCAAATTTGTTATAAGAATAACCGAAAATCTGATAAAATTGTACCTGAGTCAATTCAGTTCTATGTCCACTCTCTTCAATTGTTCCGAGTTAGCATCTTTAAGAATCATAGGAGGGGTAGGAGAATATATATATATATATTTTTTTTTTTCAACAGCTGAGCCTTTCCAACTATATTTTACAACATCTATAACATTTTTTCTTCTTAACATTTGTACTACCTTTGTGTTTACCCTTTGGGCTAATTTGTAGTTGACCCCAGTAATATATCCCTTTTAGCCAACATTTTTGTGACAGACAATCATTGATCTAGCTGTTTTGCAGTGTGCCTTAAAAATCGATGCATCTAGAAGAAGGAACTGGTGGGACTTCATAATATCACATCTCATTTTTATCACAAATTTCCAATTTACCAAGTTCCTGTCTCATTATTTATATCAGACAGTGAACGCTGATGAGATACACAACCCGTTCTGTCCCTTTTGGCAATCCATTTATAACGGAAGCACAATTAATATCTTTACAGCTGTTCTCCAGGCAGAAAGAAAAATGTGGCAGCAACTATTTTGTACATGTTGGAGGGTAAATGTGTGAACTAAGAAGCACTGGGATATGACTAAAAACAGTGGAATCTGGGCTTTTCTCATTTTTATATTCTACAGAGAAATATGTTCAAGACAGTATTTCATACCGGACAAAAAGTTACTTTTAGTAGCTCTCCAGATTTCCCAAGAAAATAATTAGAGTTCAGGATGATCATTAAATACAAACTTCACACATGACCCCCATCCAAAGACAAGGCTTAAGGGAGAGAAACACTCAGTTTCTAGAGAGTTCCCTATCATTTCAACCTCCTTTTTTAGGTCCATTGTTAATTGCCCATTTTACTGTCAAATATTAGTCTTTTTTAAATTAGATACTGGCAATTGCCATCAAATACAGAGGCACCATTTTGTTTCTGGCTGAAGTATTTTATTACTTGACAATATTATCTTTAGACTTAAACCCTAAAAATTGGGTCTCAAACCTTTTAGATTCCCATGAAAAAATGGGCATAAGAAGAAAAAAGTATTTGCTCTTTTTTCATTCATCTGCTCAATTGTAGATGTTTTCCATGTGCATATTTGTGGCATAATAGTATTATCAGGCTCCCTAGTGGTTAGTACAGCTGGGGAAAAAAACATGGACTTACACATAAAGTCAACTCTCAGTATCTTCTGATGATTGGTTCTAGGGCCTCCAGTGAATACCAAAATTCTTGAATGAGGAACCCATGGATAAGGAGGGCCAACTGTTCCATAGTATACAGTGGGTTCTGCATCTCTAGATTCAACTAACCTGGAATTGACAATTGGTGGAAAAAAACTGCACCTGTACTGAACATGTACAGACTCTTTTCCTATCATTTCTTCCTAAATAATACAATATAACAACTTCTTACATAGCATTTATATTGTATTAATATTAAAAGCCATCAAGAGTTGATTTAAAGTATATGGGAGCCAGGCGTGGTTGTGCACGCTTGTAATCCCAGTACTTTGGGAGTCGGAGACCGGAGGATCCGGGTTCACGGCCAGCCTCAGCTCTCTCTCTCTCTCTCTCTCTCTCTCTCTCTCTGTGTGTGTCTCTCTACTTAGTGAAGCCCTCCGCAACTTCGTGAGACCCGGTTTCAAAATAAAGTATAAAAAATAGGGCCGGGGGCGTAGCGCGGAGGTAGAACGCCCCTGCGTTCAATCCCCGGTACCGCAAAAAAAAAAAAAAAGTATATGGGAGAATATGTATAGACTGTATGTAGATAATATGCCATTTTATATAAGAGACTTTAGTATACACAGATTGATTTTAGTATCTGGAATCAATCCCCTGTGGATACCAAGGAGTGAGTGTGTGTGTGTGTGTGTGTGTGTGTGTGTGTGAAACTACCTTACGGTAAGAATTTAAAATATGAACAAACATTTCTGTGCTAGATTCTGATAAAACAAATACATATTTATTTAAGAAGCACTTAGAATATCATTAGTAATATTTATAAAAGTAAATAGCAAGATGGCTTTTTAATAAAGTTGAAGGTAAAATAGGATACACAAAAAGCAAATAGCCAAAAGAGAATATGGCAAAATACTGATTGTTATAAACAAAAACAGCAACAACAAAAATACCAAAATGTTTTTGTCACTAGCCTGAGTCCCAAAGGACATGGGATCAAAAGCTGATTCTGACAGAAAATGGCATGTACTTAATTGTTATGCTATATTGCTCCTATATGAAAACAAAAAGAACAAAATAGCAGCTATTTGCAAATCAGAATGTGAAGACACTTGCTGGGCATATTTTGAAACCATCAAACAAGCTCAATGTGTCAGAAAACACAACAACGTGTCCAGTTGGAGAAGAACTCCTCTCTGGGTGAATGATTTCCTCCACTCAGCTCAGAATCTTTTAAGAGCTGTGTTGAAAATACAAATCCTTGAGTCCGACCCAATGGAAACCAATTCAACATCTCTTGGAGAGGCCAGTGAATCTATTTTACACACTGGCTCCTTTTCAAAGTTATACCTTAGTTCAAGCTTTTAATTACAAAAGTAATACATACTCACGCTGGTAAACACACCTCTTTTTTCAGACAACTCAAAAAGACACCTTAGAAGGCATAGAAGCAAGAAGGCTGGGCATCTCAGGAGTGTGCAAAGAAGTGTTAAGAAGTTAATTAGCACCTGCATTCTAAAGAGCAGTCAAGTACAATTTAGGACAGATGGGAGGGTCAGACACTGAGAAGCATCCCAGAGAACCTGGAGAATTGTAAGAGGTAACAGCTTAAATTTCACTTTTATAAGTATTGAAACCTATATTTTGTAATTTTTCCATGGTTCTTTTCTAATTCTCTCCCTAATTAGGATGTGTCTTGCATGACTGTGTGTTTTCACTAATGGAAGAAAAGAGCAAATACAGTTGCTAATATTGCATAACGGTTACATAGATTAGCTATTTTGCTAAGCACACGTATCCTGTAGATGCTTAATTTATATAAATCAGCCTGAAGTAAGGTCAATTTTTTATACCACTTTATTTGGTGCCCCCAGGCTGGCATAGTGCCTAAAATGAATAAAAACTTCTACACCAATATTTTCTAAGTTATGAACCACACAGGCCACTTAACAATGATAAATTCTTATAAGCTTGTTAAACCAGAAGATTCCGGGACCTCCACACAAGGGATTTAACACACAGCGATGTACAGAGACTTGCCTACACTGATAAACTAGTAATTAATGTTAGTAACTAATTAGTAATTAAATAGCTGTGTAGCACTCAATACATTCAAATCATTTTATTTTGAAAATATTTTCAAATATTGTCTGCAGAGGAATCAATAGCACAGGCCTAATTTAGACTATGACCTCACCCAGCCCAAAGAAGTGGTTCTATCATTGTTTCTATTTTACTTCTAAGACACAGAGAGATCAAACAAAAGAAATTTTGCCTAAGACCACGCAGATTTTTGATGCTCTGCCTTGCCATATGTGGTCCTAGAACTCAGGGATTCAAGATCGGGCACAGACACATGGAACTTGCCTTTATGGAACCTCTAATTTTAGAACGTTTGGGTGGAAATGTTTGACGAGCCCTGGAAAGTCAGGTAGTCATATCAGGTGGCAGGTTTCATAGGTAGAAACAGAAAATTATAAATTTGGAATAACTTTGAGATCTTGCGTTTTCCCCCCAATTACGTCATAAAGTATCTGCATCTCATTCCCTAATGTGTCAAATTATTTTAATATAAAATAGCATTTCAAATGTTCTAGTGGCACCTCAGAAAGAGGTACCACAACTCTCTTATTTTGTTTTTAGCATCTCCTGGCACAGTCCCATAAACTCCTTAGTGGAGAAATATGGCATTAGAATCATGCCCAGAAACTATATTGTAACCCTTCCTCTAGGTAACTCTTAGGTACATTCACATTACAGGACAAGTGTATTATGTGAATAGTAACAATATTATAGCGGATCAACACAGGTACCTGTGACCTAAAAATAGCTACTCTTATAATGTGTTATATAATACTTTAGCTTCTTTTTATAACTTTACAACCTTCTGAGTGAGGTAAGACAATTATGAAGTTTTTAATTTTATAGAAAAGTAGACTGCAAGATTTCCCTATTCTCTTAGGGGAATATTCCAATATTGGGTGTACATCTATCTATGCTTTTAAACCTTTTGATATGTGTTACATCTTTAGATTTGTCAGTATGAATATAACTCATAAACCTCCCTATTTTCACCCAATGTTCTCCAGTAATTATGGTATCTTACTACCCAATGGTAAGGAGTCGTGACCACAGTGGCTCATTTTTCTTATTTAGGATGGCAAATTAAGAAATAAAGAGTGTAGTACAATCTAGATGCTTTTTCTTTCCTCCAAAATTAATACCTGGTAATACAGCTAAGCACAGTCATTAAAATTGCATACTTTGTGAAAGTCTGAACAAGGATCAAATAAGCCTAAATTTCCAGACACACAATTTCACATATCTTTTAACAGTTGATAATTTCTGTTTCTCTAGCTCTCCGGTAAGATTCAAAAACTTCTGGTTCTCGATGTCAATGTCTTGCTGCCCATTTGTTATTCCAGGCACCCATACTTCAGGTCTCTGGAATGACTAATATCAAGAACCCTGGACATTTTGCTTGTTGACAGTTTTCAATTAACCTTGGAAACTAGGTATAAACATGTTTTGATTCATTATCAGAGAAATGGTCTCTGTTTGGGCTTGGCTTATTTCTCTCTACATCCTTGCTTGGGGGACAAAAGAAGAAGTAAGTACTATGAAATGTTGACTCTAAAATGATCTTCCTCTACACACATACAACAGTGCTCTCCTTTCTCCTCATTAAATGAGCAACCTGAGCAACCAAAATGACATATGGGGTTTCAAGCCAATAAGACACAGAAATGATGGATTTAAAGTAAGTCACTAGCCGGGCGTGGTGGCACACGCTTGTAATCCCAGTACTTTGGGAGGCAGAGACCAGAGGATCCGGGTTCGCGGCCAGCCTCAGTGCGAGCGCATGCCGCGCGCACTCTCTCTCTCCTCTCTCCTCTCTCTCTCTCTCTCTCTACCTAGTGAGGCCCTCCGCAACTTCGTGAGACCCAGTTTCAAAATAAAGCATAAAAAAAATAGGGCCAGGAGTGTAGCGAGGAGGTATAACACCCCTGGGTTCAACCCCCGGTACCGCAAAAAAATAAAAAAAATAAAAAAAATAAAGTAAGTCACTAAGTCTCTGAGTCTAACTTATTTATCTGATTTGCCCGCATGGCTGCACTATCACAGAGAACTAATGACATAGCAGAGATATACATCACTATTCTATAAGGTATGAAAACATTTTAAAAATCCTCAAAAATAATCATAACACATTAGATATCTGTTCCCCTGCATCTTAACCTCATCTGTCCTTAACCGATGCTCCTTGAAGCAGAGACCACTACGTTCATAAAACCTGTGAAAATCAAACACATTACTTTTTTTTGGGGGGGTACCGGGGATTGAACCCAGGGGCATTCTACCTCCGGGCTACACCCCCAGCCCTATTTTTATTCCTTATTACGAAACATGGTCTAACTAAGTTGCGGAGGGCCTCACTAAGTAGCTGCAAACCTGGATCCTCCTGTCTCAGGCTCCCAAGTACTGGGATTACAAGTATGCGCCACCACGCCCGGCTTAAACACAATTACTTTTAAACACTACCAGAAATAAATAGCTTCATCATCTTCTTAAAAATATGATAATCCAATTTAGTACATTATAGTTAGAACTGACAAATGCATAAGGAAACAAATGAAGTAATGTGGCATTCTTAAAAGAGAGGCATCTGGGCCTGGTGGTGTATGCCTGTAATCCCACTAGTTGGGAAGGGAGACAGGGTTGAGGCCAGCCACAGCAATTTAGCGAGGGAGGCCCTTAGCAACTTGTCAAGACCCTGTTTCAAAACAATAAATAAAAAGGGCTGGAGGTGTAGCTCGGAGGTAGTATGCCCCTGTGTTCAATCCCCAGTACCAAAAAAAAAAAAAAAGAAAGAAAGAAAAGAAAGAGAGAGAGAGAGAGAGGCTTCCTATGCATTTGTTGAAATTCAATCCTTTAGAACTTGAATTGCCTTGAATTGGGGCCTACAATATAAATAATTTCTCATTGCCATTTTTGCGGAGATAATACAAGATTAATGATCTCTCGAGTTCTTATGAAGACTTACGAATTTGCACATATTTCACTATGTGTGTATATATGGAGAGATGCCTACTTTAGACAGAAAAGAGAATTCCCTTCAGGACAGAATTTATATTTCAGAGTAGAGAGATTGTGAGTCAAAGCAGCTATTTTTGTTGTTGTTCCAGACTCTACACATTTTTCTCTTTGATTTGGAAAGAAAGCAACATTTTCTTTCCAACTTAAGACAGTATATATCACACAAATCCACACACAAACACTCATATACTGCAATATATAGAAATAACAGATAATGGAGACAGAGAATGTGTGTGCATCTACAAGGGAGCTAGAGAGAGAGACAGAGAGAATGTGTGGGAAAGGCAAGAATTAGAGAATGTTCACTTCCTTCAAAGATTAAAGAGAAATATTTTTGGAGATGCAGTAACCTGCAATTTATAAATGGTAAGTTAAAAACTCAGGAGAAAGGGATAAATTGAATAGACACTTTACAAAAGAAGATACATATGGTTAATAGATACATGAAAAAATGTCCAACATCATTAGCCATCAGAGAGATGAAAATCAAAACTGCACTGAGATTCCATCTAACCCCAAACAAAATGGCAATCATCAAGAAGTCAAATAACAATAAATATTGGTGAGGATGTGGGGAAATAGGAACACTGTTGATGGGATTACAAATTAGGTCAGCTGCTATAGAGATCAGTGTGGAGATTCCTCAGAAAACTGGGAATGGATCCACCATATGATCCAGCTATACCACTCCTGGATATCTTTCCAAAGGGGCTGAAATCAGAGAACTATAGTAATATATGCATACCCATGTTCATAGCAGCACAATTCACAATAGCCAAATTATGGAACGAACCCAGGTGTCCATCAACAGATAAATGGATTACAAAATTATGGGAAATACTCAGCAATAAAGAAGAACAAAATTATGTCATTTGCAAGAAAATGGAAGGACCTGGAGAACATTATATTAAGTGAGATTAGCCAGTCACAGAAAGTGAAGTGTCATATGTTTTCTCTAACATGCTCAAGCTAGGGAGTAGAGGGATACCAGAGGGACTCCAGATAATGGAGGAGAAACCTCAGTGGAGCCAGGGAGGTGGACTAAGGGAAGGGGAGGGGGGGAGACTGAGATTCATTAATGGAAATACTACCATTGAATATGTGTACATATATACCAACATCAATCTCAGTACTCTGTAGAGGGGAAATAGGGAGGCGGGGGGGTGCGCCAAATACTGAGTGCATGTATGCCACTGTCAACATGATTTACATTATGATCTGAGACTATAATGCACCAATAAAAGCACATTAATATATAAAAAGAAGAGTTTGAACTTAGCTGCAAAGTGTTAGTGAAAAATGAAAGACTGAGTAATGAATTCCATTTTCTATCCTGAAACAACAATAACAACATCAAAATGGCTCAAGAGCACCTTGAATAACTAGTGCCCAAATAAAAGAATTACTTTGGACTTCATCTGATTGAAGGTGTTTGAATATAACTTCACAGGCTTGGCCTAATGCAAGTGAATGGGAAGTGAGGGAAGCCATTTATTGTGTGTGGTACTGGGGATTGAACCCAGAGGCATTCTACCTCCGAGCTACACCCCAGCCCTATTTTTATTTTTGTTTTGAGACAGAGTCTCGCTAGGTTGCTGAGAGTCTCATTAAGTTGCTGAGGTTGGCCTTGAACCTGCCAATCCTACTGTCTCAGCCTCCCAAGTGCTGGGATTATAGGCATGAGCCACCACACCTGACATAGATGGTTAGTATACAATAGTGTGCTCTACCTGGAAGCATAGCACCATGTTCTTGTTCTACTAAAATGGTTTTGCTGTAAGACTGAAGCACATCTTGACTGCTATTTTCAATGACCCCTATACAGTCACTTAACTGCATTTTCTTGGTAAAAATCAACTAACTAACTAAATAAATAATAATAATAATAATAATAATGATAAACAATTGCCTGATAGGTTTGTTGTGAAAATAAAATCAAATAATTGTGCCCAGGGCAGTGCTGGTCCATAGTAGTAGTAGTAATAATAATGATAATGATAATAATTTAAATTTATTGAGTAACTACTATTATATGCAAGACCCTAGCTGAGGTATTTTATATGTGCTATTATTTTTAAACTAACAACTATTGACTGCCCACTGAGTGTCATTTACTGCATGAACATTAGTTCTCTAAATAACAGCAAAAGAGCCTCATTTTAAAGGTAATAAACTGGATGTGCAGAACAGAGAAACAACATATCTAAATCTGCATGTTTAATGAGTGGCCCCTTTGATCCACAGTTCACTCTCCCCAGTCCCATATGCAATCAGCTACCACACGCCAGTCTCCTTTTAACACCTTATGCTATGCACTAAATCCTATTTTATAACAGGCTATCTAGGTTAGTGCCTGAAGATTTGATCCCTTGTATCTGAATAAGATTAATATATTCACCCCCATGTCCTGCCTAAGTTTCTAAAGCCACAAAAAGACAATACCTTGCGTCTCATATTTCATGGCTTAAATCCCACACAAATGAGTTTCCTGGAAAGCAGACTACAAAATTATTCCCATATTTTCCAATTATCCTCTTAACTCTGGTGACAAAAATTAAAAGATAAGAGTAAATAAATCTACTTCACTTATACTGAGGCATCCAGAGAAAGCACATTCTTGTTTAAAGTCGATTTTCTCCGAAATAGCAGGGAAAGACTTGAGTTTCAAAAGCACAATAAATGAGGGGAGCCATGATCATTTTCTCACTTAAAGAGAGAGCACTTTCCTCATTCCTGAATCAGTCTGGTTCACCTGCAGAGACTGAAGACACAATATCATCTCAAAGAAATTCCTCATTTGTCACATTTCAGGGTCAGCTGCCTCCTCACTCCGAGAGGCAATTTGGATGTGGATAACATCCCAGCATCATGATGTCTCATGTCTCTCTAAGACACTGAAGTTTCCTTTTCCACTGGAGTCCTTGGTTGCTATCAGTTTTGCTAATTACCTGTCAGTATTCTCACCAAGTGCTCTGTGCCCTGGTCATTGCTGAACCCCTCCTAACCTCTCCCACTACACCTCTCAAAACCACAGACCAGGAGGAAGTAACTCTCCTACTCACCAGATCTTACTGCAGAAAGTACTTGCGCTTGTTTCCTGACTGCATTTGAAATCCTTAGTTAGAATGTGGCTCCTTATCTTAGCTTTGCCTTTCTTTCACTTAACATATATTGTCTAAGACATCTTTGTTCAGGGCCCTGTGATAGGCCCCAGAAGACAGCAATAAACAATACAAGCACAGTCTCAACTTCGCTTAAAGAGCTTAAGGTCAAGCACAGATAACAACATAAGTAATTAATTCATCAATTATAACTTGTATAAAGGAAATGGGGGAGTGCAGTTAAGAGTTCTCTAGGCAAAATCAATGGCATGTATGGAGGCTCAGAAATTTTCATAGAGGGACAAATGTAAGTCTATGGGGCAGAGGGTGCAGTTCTAAGATACAAGGATATTGGCACTGTTTAAGGCATGCAGAGCACCAGCAGTGATGTTGTAAAGTTGAACTATACCCCCAAAGCAATAAAGAAACACTGAAGCTTATTAAGCAGAAACATGTCATGGCCAGAGACAGCATTAGAAGAGGGCAATGGTGAATGGGGAAAACCAGTAAGTAGGCTAGAGAAAGGTCCCGTTAAAATATAATAGTTACAGCTCCTGGGCGTGGTGGTGCACACATGTAATCCCAGTACTTGGGAGGTTGAGACAGGAGGATCACAGGTTCAAGGCCAGCCTCGGTAACATAGCAAGGCCTTCAAGCAACTTAGTAAAACCCTGTTTCAGAATAAAAAATAAAATAGGCCTGAGAGTATAGTTCAGAGGTAAAATGCCTCTGGGTTCAATCCACAGTAACACACACACACACACACACACACACACACACACACACACACTGATAGTTGCAGCCAGGTGCAGTGGCACACACTTGTCATTCCAGTACTTGAGAGGCTGAGATAGGAGGAACACAGGTTCGAGGCTAGCCTCAGCAACTTAGCAAGACCTTGTTTCAAATTAGAACAAATAAAAAGGGCTTTGGAGGTAGAATACCTCTGGGTTCAATCCCCACTACCAAAATAATAATGATGATGATAATAATAATAATAATAATAATAACAACAATAATAATTGCTTATATCAGCGTCGTAAAAGATGGCTTAGCAGTTCAAAAGTAGAAGGTGACCTGTATTTATTATAAAATGATTCAAATCTACCTACATTCATTTCTTTTTTTTAACATTCATTTCTAAGAAATGAGAAAACATTCAAGGGGATGCAATGCACACAACTATGTTCTTTAAATATTACTTTTGCTATTGTGGAATCTGAAAGGAGTGGATCAAGAATATCTATGACCTGTGACTTGCTTTGAATCAACAAAATTCACAAAGTGGCAGATTTTATGTGATTGTGTGGACATGAGATGCTGTATGGAAAGGCCAGGAAGCAAACAGCAGGGGGTGGTCTCCCAATGGAGTCAGCAAAGAAACTGAGACCCTCAGCCCACCAAGCTGTAGGGATCTGAGTTCTGCCAACAACCATTAGACCTTTGTATTGGATTCTCACCCAGTTGAGCCTCAGATGAGACCTTAGCTGTGAATGAAACCATGAGACTCTGAAGCAGAGAGGCCACAGATTTCTCAACAGATTCTTATCCCATGTAAACTATGAACTCATAAATGTGTGCTGTCCATAGTCATAAGGTTTGTGGTACTTTTACTAGATGCCAAAAAGTACCTGATACATTCAGTTTTGAATGTGCTGATGGTTACAAAGGTGGCTTATTCTCATATATAGATGCCACATAAACAGTTTGTAGGCATGAAACTCAAGCGGCAGGTCAGAAATGGCATGTTAATTTCAGAAAGCGAATTTAAAAGTGCTGTGTACACGCATGTCACTATCACTGTGAACTACATTATGATGTGAGACTATAATGCACCAATAAAAGCATAAAAATAAACTACTGTCAGAAAATTTAAAAAATACACCAAAAATACACAAAATAATAATAATTACAAGAGAGGGTAGAAGCAAAGAGTAAGGACATTGTCTGTGGCAAAGGTTATAGAATGATCAATCATTTGTTTTAAACAGACTAAATAGCTTAATTCTGAAAAACCTAAACAAAGGTATCAAGGGAAAGATAAAAAGGTATGGACGTTGATGCTCAGAGAATTCAGGTACAGCCTCCTGACAAAGAACTTACATCTAGGTAAACTTCATGACCGATAGCTAATGTCTCAGATCCAAGCAAACTGACATTTATTGAAATGGCTTGCCATGCAAAGTCATATTTTTTCTATTTTAATCCCATTTTAAAGAAAAAGAAACTCAAATTCAGAGTGGTAAATTCTCTTCTTATGGTTGTCCAGTAGTTAAGGAAAGATCCATGACTCCTCCAACACCAGCCTGGCTTCAAAGCCTGAGCTTTTAACTTTGATCACTTTAAGAAAGCATTAAATCAGACATTGGGAAGCACATTTTTATATTCTTTAAGCTGTCCTAAGCCTAACTTGGATCCCACATATCTGTGTCCCCTCCTTAAATTGGCTTCTGAAGTAATAGAAGCTCTGTAGAATGTAAAGAGCTATCTATATAGCTAGCAAGCTAGGCAAAATCTTAGAATTCATAAGGAATCTTGTCACTGTTCAAAGCAAATGCTGTGTCGAAGGTGACAGACATTCCCTTGAAAATCCAACATGGCTCTTGTCTCAGTGGCTGGAGGTAGAAGAGCTACAAAATTGTCTTCCTCACTATTACTGCTAGTGCAGCAACAACTTTAATTGTGATGTCTTGAATATTCTCTGATCCAATGTGTTTTACCTGATGGATATTGTGTAAAAGCTCCAATCCAAAACTGAAAATAATCACACACTTTTAAACTCATCCACCTACTTGCACATTTAAATAAGGGTCTAATTACGTACGTGTGCGGGATTTCTTAGACCTAGAAGTAGAGAACTCATGCTAAAATGCTTTCCATTTTGCAGGAACCATTTAGTTAGTAAGCAGAGCCCACAGTCATGCAGTCTTTGCTCTACACATATGATTCAACTTTAAGCAGGAGATATTATGAACCTAAGTCTCACTAGTTCCAAAATCTTTAAGAAATAGCAGCTGTAGGTCCTTGGAGCCATGTGGCAACATGAAATTTTAATGGAAACCCCACCATGTCAATCTTAAGCAAGCACTGTCCCGGGTGGTATCCCATCATCACTGTGTGATCTAAGTAGTCATGATTTCTGCTCTGAAGGTCTTTCAAATCTTTGCCAAGACTCAAGGTGGCAGGTTACCTTCCCTGCCAGCCTATGTGCAACTTGGTGGCAGGTGCAGTTCAAGAGAAAACATTTACCATTTGCATCTTTGCCTGGCATATACCAAAACACGCACATGCATTTTGCATACCATGGTGCTTTCCAAAATGTGATAACATAGGCCGGGCGTGGTGGCGCACGCTTGTAATCCCAGTACTTTGGGAGGCGGAGACCGGAGGATCCGGGTTCGCGGCCAGCCTCAGCTCTCTCGCTCTCTCTCCCTGTCTCTCTCTCTCTCTCTACTTAGTGAGGCCCTCTGCAACTTCGTGAGACCCGGTTTCAAAATAAAGTATAAAAATAGGGCTGGGGGTGTAGCACGGAGGTAGAACGCCCCTGGATTCAATCCCCGGTACCAAAAAAAAAACAAAAACAAAAACAAAATGTGATAACATACCAGCAGGACATTCTAGATATACAAGATCTAGATATACAACAATATTAATTAGTTTTAGTTCTATACTGAGATAGTTATGTCTATTTTACTCTTCTTTTAACCCTTTCGATTTCACTGAAGATAATATCTTGATTTTATTTTAACATATGTTTAGCATATTTCTGCTCTTTTCCAATATCCTCTTATGTAGCAGGTTTGGGAATAAGAGCAGAAGGAGTTAACAGTGTCTGTATAAAAGTCAATGGCATTTGTCCATTTACACATATTTCACATCGTACTTATCTAATTTTTGCTTATCTGACACTTGCCTTCTATTTATAGCAAATGATATTAGTAGTGAGATAAGGCTTCTTTTTAAAATCATAAATCATATAGATTTTTAAAAATACATAATAGCTTTCTTTAACATGACATATTCCCCATATAAGTTCATCACATATTTGATATTGAACAGAAATTCTGGAGGTGGATCTCAAAAGACTAAAGGTGGATTCAGTACTCTGTCTAAGGAAGCTAGCAGGGATTTGAGACAAGGCTCTCTGACTCCAGAGAATGAACTCTTAACCACTAGGTCTATCTGAAAACACAGCTTTGATCTTGGGGACACAACTATCTGTAATTGCAAGTATTCAATCAATGTTTATGAAATGCATTTGATGATGACAAATAGAGAAGTAAGTATTGAAACAAAAAAAAGGAAATGATGAAGGTAGGAGACAAAACTATCGGAGGATTTTTGTTTGTTTCTACAGTAAATGGTACTTTGGAAAAACATGACATTTGACTGAGAGACCTATAAAATGTCCCACTGTTGTGGATTTACCATGGGATTAACTAAGATTGGTGCCAGGGACAGGCCTGAAAAATCATCCTCACCTTAATATGGAAGCTCCTACTTGGTTACCACCAAAATATAGTACTATGAAAGTCACCTTCCAGAGCCAGAAGACAAAGAGGATTGGTGGTGACAAGGACAAACAGGATACATGAGTCAAAGAATGAATGGAGAGAAATAAACCAGAAACAAAGGCACACTGAGTGGGTGCATCTCTTTGGATAAGGGACAAAGTAGCTCAAACATATCTATGCTATTAGAATGAGGATATGGGTTACTTTTATGGTACTACCAACTGGAAAAGGGCACTGCAATGCATTTTGAGGAGTTGATGCTATTCTGATTTCTTTATTTGGGGTGCTACTTCCATAAATGTGTTTAGCTTGTGCTGTTTTGACAGATGAATTTTACTGTATGAATATTATACTTCAATGCAGAATTTAAAACTGTGCATGGAAGACAAGAAAAGGAAAATATGTAGAGAAGAGTGAACAGGAACACAAATTGCTGTCTATGCTAATGAAAAATCTGAGTTATCAATGCCCTTAATGCTAAATCAGGGAGTGGAGACAGTGCTGGGTTCCTACCATATCACATGATTTCGCTAGCTTTGCTGTAGGACATACCTGGGAAAGGCCCTCACAGGGCATCTGTGCAGTATTTGGGGGTATACAGGCAACTAGAAAGATGGACACTGCCCTTCTCGCTTCATGAATTTGGACATTGTAACTTGTTACCTTGTTACATAGACATAAATGTGTGAGATTTGTTTGATGTTATTCTACTGTTACCTAATGGTATCAGCAGCCCTAATAATTACACAGAAACAGCAACCCCCCAAAAAAAAAAGAAAGAAGAAAGAATCCTTAGGTGATTATCATTATTCAGATTATTCTGTCAAGGTGAGAAAAAGGACAATAAAGACAAGCTCAGGAATGAATTTTGCCCTTTGTTTTCAGTCTTGATCATCTACTTCCTCTTTAATAATAATTTGAAAAAGAACAAAGCACAGAAGAACAGACCTTACATCTGTTAATAGGATCTGTGAATATAAATGGGTGGAAGTCTGACAACGTGGTCGGTAGGAAGAGCCGAGAATATTCCTTCTCTTATTTGCAGTTCAAGGACACGCACATTCCTTTCACAAACCTGGTAGAAAGAATATCCCACCCCCACCCTCATTCTAACTTTCCCAAGGATATAACTTTTCAGCTCATGGCTTTTATTCGTGCAGCAGTCCAAGGCAGACAAAGAAAGAATTTCTTCTTTTGTTCTTATTATAGTTTAAAGGCACATACTACATATCCCTAATGTCCACAACATGCCTTATCCTAAGGAGCCAAGATCTTTCATAGGGAAGATACAAACTCTATTCTTAAGGTCCATATAAGGAGAAAACTACACATCATTTGTGTGAGCATAAGTTATATGTTACCTCTATATACTGTTGACATAGTCAGGAACAAAAGTTGCTCCTCGATACCCTCTCTAACAAACCAAAATTCCCTTGAATAATTCATTTTTACTGTCACTCACAGCATCCAACAGACTGCTTTATGTTTCTTAGGAATAGTTTTGTTTTTAAGGAACATAAGATATCCCTCCCTTTTTTAAGTTGTCATCTATAGATATATAGAAGGTCATGGAAGCCAGAGATGGAGATTGCCTGAGGTTCCTTGTGTTTCTAGAATTAGAGATTATAAAATCCAACAAGAATCCTCACAGTCTCACATGGTATCTCTTCTCTGTTGCCTGTTCTGTTCCTTCTCACTTCTGTGAAGCCTAGTTATGCCCTACTTATCTAAAATAGTCTATGAAAAGGTGATACCTGCCAGGCATGGTGGCACACACTTGTAATCCCAGTACTTGGGAGGTGGAGACCGGAGGATCCGGGTTCACGGCCAGCCTCAGCTACTCAGTGAGGCCCTCCACACCTTCATGAGACCCGGTTTCAAAATAAAGAATAAAAAATAGGGCCGGGGGTGTGGCTCGGAGGTAAAATGCCCCTGGGTTCAATCCCCAGTACCACACACAAAAAAAAAGGTGATACCTACCTAATGGATGCCAAGTTCACATATTTTTATGTTGAATTGTTTGGAAAGGTAGGGCTTCAACCTCTGTCTGCTCTGTCTTCATGACAAACACCAGTGGTTGAACTAATTGAACTAGATAAGGTCAAAAGTCTATCTGTGTCCCAGACCAGAAGCAGTCCGGTACGAAACAGCTGCTGGAATCCTACACTGTCAACAGGAAGATGGGTAGCTAGCAGAGAATAAACAGAGCATGAGTTAGGCAGGTGTTCCTTGGATGTTAACTGAAGCCTTGAAACTGGTAGATTCTCCATCGGGGGCTGTTGACTACATGACCCTCGTTCTTGTATTCACTTCTCTTTCCACACACAGTTTCAAAGAGCAGGAAGAAACAGGGTAACATTGGTAGGGGAAATCTGGTGAACAGACTATTCATAAACACATTTGCAAAGAATAGGGACAGAAGAATCTATTTCGAACAGAAGAAAGGAAAGAAAAAAATCCTTCTTTGGAAATGTTTGCCAAAGGCACTGAAGTCTGACAGCATATTAAGATTCTTCCCACTTATAATGTGGTTGCCGAAATTCACTGAAAAATGTCTGTTCATTTTGACTGATTGCTTTCCATTCTAGGTTTTCCTTCATTGTTTTGCCTGGTAACCAATGAGGGACACCTTTATAGTGTTTTAAGGATTATTGATAGGACTTTAATGCTGAGGATTTTTGATAAATTAATTTTTTTTGCAGTACCGGGGATTGAACCCAGGGGCGTTCTACCTCTGCGCTACACCCCCGGCCCTATTTTTTTATACTTTATTTTGAAACCGGGTCTCACAAAGTTGCGGAGGGCCTCACTAGGCAGAGAGAGAGAGAGAGAGAGAAAGAGAGAGAGAGAGAGAGAGCGCTGAGGCTGGCCGCGAACCCGGATCCTCTGGTCTCCGCCTCCCAAAGTACTGGGATTACAAGTGTGTGTCACCACGCCCAGCCTGATAAATTAATTAAAATGTGTTTCTTAAACATTTTAAATGATCTGAGGAATACTTAGAGATACAGTAATTAGGGACATTGTGAAGCACAACAAAAGATAAACAAGACCAGGAAAAATATTGTGAATGCATATCAATAAATAACTATATATATATATATATTATATATATATATATATATATAATATATATAAAGAAATTGTAAAACTCAAAAATAAGAAAACATACAACCCAATTAAAAAAAGGGCAAGAGATCTGAACATATGTCACCAAAGAAGATATGCAAATGGAAATAAACATGAAGCAAATCTCAATATCATTTGTCATTAGGAAATAGAATTAAAACAAAAATTAGGTATCAGTATATAGCTGTTAAAATGGTTAAAATATCCAAATGTAAAAAATACCTATTTCTGGTGAGTATTTAGAGCAACAGAAATTATTATCTATTGCTTATATGAATGAAAAAAGTTACAACCACTCTGAAAGACAGTTTGGAAGGTTTTATTTTTTTTTTACAAAGCAAAACATTGCCTTACCATATGATCCAAATGCCATACTAACAGGTATAAATTAAAAATGTATGTCTACACAAAATCAAATTGAAACAGAAGTCTACAGACAAACCTATACATAAGTGTCTCTATGGTTTCTAAGGTTTATTAGTAATCACAAAAAACTGTAGCCAATCCAAATGAATTTATCGATTCAATAGTGAATGAATAAACTATCATAATCAGTACCATGGAACACCATTTAATGGTAAAAAGGAATAAACTATCCAGCTATAAAAAACCATGGATGAATCCTAAATGACAACCACTAAGTAAAATGTCCACATATTATATTATTGCACTTATATGATATTCCAGAAAAGACAAAACCATAGGTACAAAGCAGATGTGTGGTGGCCAGGTACTCAAGAAGCGAAGGAGATCAATAGTTGAAGCTAAGGGAACTTTTCTTTTTGGTACTAAAGGTGGAACCCAGAGGCGTTCTACCTCTGAGCTTTACCCCAGCCATATATCTATATCATCTATATCTATATCTATATCTATATCTATTTATTTATATATACATATATATATACTTTTTTTTTCGAAACAGGTTCTCACTAAGTTGCTGAGCCTGGCCACGAACCTGCGATCCTCCTGTCTCAGTCTCCCAAGTACTGAGATTACAGGCATGCACCACCACACCCAGCTCAGGGTACTTTTTAAGGCAATAAAACTATTTTGTATAGTACTGTGGTGATGGATACCTGCTGCTATGTACTTGTCAAAACCCACAGAAGTTTAGAGCACAAAGAGTGAATCTTATCAAACCTAAATTTAAAAAAATAATAACTTAGAAAATTGGGGGTTCCCTGAATGGATGGCAAACTATGGCAATATAATACAAATGTAATCTTAAAACCTATTGAAGACAATGTGGAGAGGGACAGACCTAAGCGACTTTCAAAGTAAATGGAGTATGTGAACCTACAGCCCAAAGTAACTGCACATAGCATCGCACCCTAGTTAACAGACTTGGTTCTCACAGGGGCCTGCATCACATGAATACTGTGACTCAGGAACATGAATGGAAGATGAGTTTGCAGACCAACATATATTTAAATAAAATATAGTGTTGCATTATACTATAGCAACCCTTGATATATATGTAATATACCTTTCTAAAAGTCCATACAGTGTTTATAGTACCTAGTCTACAGTAGAGCAGAACCAACAGTATCTGCCATGGCTTTGTTCCCTATCAGTGCAGCCAGGCTGGAATTGCATTTCGAGAACTCCCTCCACTAGGTTGCCTTGGTTAGATAGAACGTAAGATTTTGAAGGCAGAAGTGTAGAAGGCTCACCATGTTGGCATTGGGCAGCACCCAGGCTCACAGCTCCTTCAGCATCTATAGCATCTGCCTTTTCTGGGTCTCAAGAGTCCTGGGTCAGGTACATGTGAAGCTCTACAGCACAGCATGACAGGTTCTTCTGCAGGTTACCTGACCGGTGGCAATTTGAGGTGAGAGACAAATGCAGGCTCCAGTTTGTCCACATGGTTTCCAGTGTGTTCTCTTGGATTCCAGTATATTCCTAGATTTTCCCACCTTGCTTCCAGGTTTCCTTCCCACCACTAGAGGCGGAAGCAATAGCTTTGCATAGATTTCTTTCCCAACTCCATAATTGCATGCGTTCTAAATGTTATAATAATCCCCTTATTCTGTACAGTGTTAGCAGTTCTGCCTGTCTGATGGAGAGCTCCTATTCTTATTAAAGATAAGACCTTGAATAGCTACTTTACAGTTGTGTATCTGTTTTCTCATTTATAAATTCCAAACAGAAGCCGGGCGTGGTGGCGCACGCTTGTAATCCCAGTACTTTGGGAGGCAGACTGGAGGATCCGGGTTCGTGGCCAGCCTCAGCTCTCAGCTCTCTCTCTCTCTCTCTCCCTGTCTCCCTGTCTCTCTCTCTCTCTCTCTCTCTCTCTGTGTCTCTCTCTCTACCTAGTGAGGCCCTCCCCAACTTCGTGAGACCCGGTTTCAAACTAAAGTATAAAAAAATAGGGCCGGGGGTGTAGCGCGGAGGTAGAACGCCCCTGGGTTCAATCCCCGGTACCGCAAAAAAAAGGAAAGTCTAAAAAATAAATAAATAAATTCCAAACAGAAACATTCTTCTCATAAAGTTGTTGGTAAAATTAAAAGAATGCAATATACAGTGCTTAGGATACTATTTGGCACAACACTTATTAAATATAAATCCCCATTTAGTAATAAAGTAATTACTCATTGTGGTAGCCTTAAACTAATATCACTCTTTCAGAAGGAATCATGTACAGACATTTCAACACTTATTTCAAAAGCCATTAACCCCAACCCCAATGTAATTTTCTTAACTCAAAACACTTGTTGTTTGCAAGGATTCCTAACTAGCAGACGGTGATGAGATCTGAAATGCCTGGTACAGTTTTAAAGAGGAGACTCCTTTTGTTATGCTCCCTGACAAAAGAGAAATGGATAAAATCATCTCTGACAGTGGCACGGGACAGCTGCACTGACTGGAAATCCGTTGAGTTCAGACACAAGGGACGGAACTTCATTCTTTTAGAATGGCAAATGTTTCTGAGACCATATGCTCCATAACATCCTTATGTTCTCACCAGCAGCCTCATGTTGCAACTATTTTTTTTCTTTTGTTAGGATGTCTAATTATATATTAAATGCACACACACATGCACATGCATGCACACATACATGCACACATCTCTTTTCTCTATAGGTTTACAAACCTGTCTTTATCTCTTGCTTCTTTTAGCAGCCTTGCATCCTTCACCACCACTTTTATCTCTTGACCTACTGCTTGTCTATGCATGTAGCTATCTTGTTATATAAATTGCTTCCTGATTTTCTCTACATGAAGTTACTGATAGAACAGGAAAAACTATTCCAGAAAACTATAAAATCAACCTTCCTTCCTTCCTTCATTTTTTCCTTCCTTCCTTCCTTCCTTCCTTCCTTCCTTCCTTCCTTCCTTCTTTTTTTCCTTCTTCATGGTGCTGGAGATCAAACCCCAGGGCCTTGGGCACTAAAACTATGGTTTCTAATCAGCCAAAGAAAAAAAGTATTTGAATCTAAAATTTGAACGGCAATGTCTTGTGAATCTACAACTACAGTTATTAAACCCATATTATACAGACATCAAATTTAACAAAAAAATACACACACACAAATACATGCGTGCATGCCTCCATACACAGAGACTCCAGGAAGCCCCCGCTGGCTGTGAGAGGCAAGGGTCAGAGCAGAGCGTGCCATACCCCAGAGGAACATCGACAAAGGTGTCCCATATTCATTTTCGGTCAACGCTTCAGAATTTCACAGTTGCCTGTTTCAGAGCTGCCCTGACATGCTGTTGATTCATTTCTCTGCCAGGCGAATGTGGGCAAAAGCTGAACTGTATGAGCTTTTGCTCTCTAGTCTCTTTTAATTTATGATGTTTTAGAGTGGTTATGTAACAAACTAGAAGAAAAAATAACATAACATTGTGGGTGTTAATGCTAATTCACAGAGCTCTAGACACACATATGTGTTTTGAATAACTTATGGAATATTTGCCTTTTTGTCTCTGGAATCAATAAGTATGTTGAATCTTAAAATATTAATTTGCATCTAAGGGCAAAGAGTCAAAGAAGATTACAGGATCACCGGGCGTGGTGGCGCACGCTTGTAATCCCAGTACTTTGGGAGGCAGAGACCGGAGGATCCGGGTTCGCGGCCATCCTCAGCTCTCTCTCTCTCTCTCTCTACCTAGTGAGGCCCTCTGCAACTTCGTGAGACCCGGTTTCAAAATAAAGTATAAAAAATAGGGCCGGGGGTGTAGCGCGGAGGTAGAACGCCCCTGGGTTCAATCCCCGGTACCGCAAAAAAAAAGAAAAAGAAGATTACAGGATCATAGAATTGTCTGGGTAGAATCCCACCTGGTTTCTCAACCTTCTATCTATAATACAAGTCTTTCTTGAGTGTTTTGATTTTCCTTGTGATAAGTGCAGATTTGCTGATTTGAAAATACTTTTCAGTATTTCAAGTACCAGAACATTACTTGAATAGAAAGAAGTAGATACCTTAATTTTCCTCTGAAGGGTTCAGAGTATGCCTAGATGAAGTATTGGCCATAGAAAATTTCTCCAGGAACAGGGAAGTGGAGTACAGTTTTCATAGCCAATGTATCTAGATGTAGCATACAAACCAAAATGTGACTGAAAAGACGTTTCTAACAAACATAAATGGTCAACACTAAGATAATGAAATTTAGTTTAAGATAATTCCAAAAGGCAAGCAGAGGGATATAAAGGAGGAAAAATTAAAAAGGAAATAAGTGGAACTTCAGCATTAGCTATCGTTGTGAAAAGGCTTGGGAATATCTGCTTAATTGGCACATACATGGATTGACCTGGTTTAAAGGCACAGGTGGAGATAGATTATTAATGTTGCCTCTTTACGTAGATATTGTTAATGCTGAGTCAATTCTCTAATTTAATTTTAATCCTCTGAAATTCCAATTCAAATTATGCGATACCTGTGAATCAGAGATATTGGTTTCTAAATTAAACTGAGACAACAAATCACATTCCAAAGAGAACGACTCATTGGCCACTGTGGGGTTAGAGTCAGACATTGTTAAATTTGTTGTCAGTATGCTCAAATTTCAGACATTTATGTAAATTTTGAAATGTATTTCTATACAATGTTCTTTTATGTAAGCCAAAAGTGATAGTATCATCACTTATTTAATCACATTTTCTTGTGATTTATAATAGGCTGATGAAATTTTATAGACTGTTATTGAGAATTATTCTTCTAGAAGGAATTGCAAATACAAACTGCAGAAGAGACCTTTGTAAACACCTAGCTCATGTTGGTTATGGAACCTCAAACAGGCACGGGTATTAGGGCAATGAGATAGCGTTACAATGAATAGTCTGAAATTTTAACTGCTGTTAAATTGACTGAAAGTGATGTTTCTATAAAATGTATAATAAAGTTCCCTAAAGCTATTCTACTTGTATTTGTTTACTTATATATTGAGGTTTATACTAATGAACCTTGAAATCGAAGAAATCAGGCATAGGAATTGATCAATGAAAGATCCTAAAATAATCGTCAATTAGGGAAAATGTAATGGATGAATTGTATTTTTCTATTATCAATTACCTTATGAATAATATGTAATCCTATAATTGAGAGATTAGAGAAAAGCAAGTGTTAAAGCAAAAATTGATGGGAGGAGCTTCCCTGTCAGGCAAATAAACTTGTTTGGTATTCACCAAGCTTTTTCTCAGTCACCTCTCAGTGATCTGTCACCACTGTCCATGTGGATACTCTGGTAATTTCTAAGCCATCAACCATTTAGAGAGGTCTTCTGGAACCACCCAAATGCACATATTGGTTGCTTTTGCTTCACTTTTATCATAAGATATATAAACTATAATAATGATTGGCCAATATACCAACCATCTCAATATCCTTGCTGGAGGTTTAGCTTCTTCCTGCAGAACAGAAACGACAGAGTCCTCACCCCATCTTACAGTTTTGGGCCCACAGCTGTTATTGGCATTCATCTCAGGTACAGCAGCTGGATTCCTTTTGAGAGTGTTTATTTCAATCCTCATGATTTCCCGCCCATGTTTTCCTAAAGAATTTCAATTTTGTTTGTCACTCTGAATCAAACCAGACAAAAAAATAATCAAATCCATCAAGCTATGTTCCCCCCTTTCTTACTTTGCATCGCTCCTTTAAAAATAGAGAAGTGCTGCCGAATTCTTTTAAAAATCTAGCCTGGAGAAAGCAAGCAAGCCACGACTTCTGAATTATGAAAAAGAAGTATGTTAGGTTTAAGACAGTTTGTCAGTATGCAACATCCTTTGATCTTTTAAGCTTATGTGACATAAATTGTTTCTTTAATAAAAAATATGAAAATGAATCTCCTTAATTATTACTTTGGGCATATTCTTTATTTGAGGCTAAAACACATACTGGGCAATGACAAGAATAACAAGTTAATCTGTGTAAGCTGTAGTCATCATGATTTGCAATTCACTTTTTAGAAATTGCAAATTTCACTATTTAGCTGCATGCTAAATTAACATTTGGTCTTGCAGAGAAACAAAAATGTATTCTCATTAGATATGTGTTTCTAAGGCTTTTGTGGAGTAAAATTCTGTAATACTGTAGGGTTTTTCTTTCTAAAATGATTTCCATAATCATATAGTGCCTGAATGTCAATAAGGGCATAACATAGGCATTTATAAAATTATGATATATTAATACTTGGAGGAGCTGGGCATGGTGGGGCATGCCTGTAATCCCAGGACTTGTGAGGCTAAGACAAGCGGGTGGCAGATTCGAGGTCAGACTCAGCAATTTAGTGAGTCCCTCAGTATCTTAGCTAGACCTGTTTCAAAAATAAAAACATAAAATGGGCTGGGAATGTAGCTCAGAGGTTGAATGCTCCTGGGTCTGATATCCAAAACAACAACAAAAAAACAAAGAAAAAGGAAAAATACCTCCAAGGACATGAATAGGAAAAGAAGAATTTTTACTTTAATTCAGTGTTTATCAGCCTATTTTGAATAAAGATTATAAAAATGTTGCTGTAGAACTATGGTATAATAATAGTGCAATTAATATAGAGAGTATTATGTAGGTTCTTGTCTCCCTGATTGCTGACTGCCTGAACAGTTCTATCCCAAAGCCATTGGGAGTGGCTAAGCAAGTTAGAAATCCATCTCCTCTCCTCCAGAGGGTGAGGAGGTGGAGGAAGAGTGAGACAGTACAAAAAAACAAGTCAGGCTATGGGCAGGGGGAGCAAACGGAGACAAATTATGACAGGAGTAAGGGTTGATCCAATGAATGACTATAGCGAGGTTGCAAAGACTCAGGTTTCTTACTGTTGGAAAGGGAGAAACAACTGAGCCCTGTGGTGTTGCTTTATAATTTGAAATATAGAGCTAAACTCATGTTTTCCAATACATACAGTGCATATTAGGTTCCTAGGGCTACCATGACAAATAACCACATACTGGGTTGCATAAAACAACAGGGATTAATTTTCTCACAATTCTAGAGTATAAAATCACGGTGTTGGTAGGCCACGTTTCCCCTGAAGGGTCCTTCCATGCTCCTTCTACCTGCTGGTGAACTCTGGAACTCCTTGGCTTGTGGTGGCAAAACTTCTGTCTCTGTGTCTGTCTTCACATGGTCTATATTCTGTGTGTGTGTGTGTGTGTGTGTGTGTGTGTGTGTGTGTGTTCACATGGCCTCTTTATAAAGACACTGATTATTGGATTTAGGGCTCAATTTAACCCTGTATCACCTGGATTTAATTAATTATATCTGCAAATACCTTGTTTCCAAATAAGATCACTCTCTAAGGTTCTGAAAATTTTAGGAACACTATTCAACCCCGTACAGATAAATGTGTGTGTGTGTGTGTGTGTGTGTGTGTGTGTGTGTGTATGTGTGGTATGTGTGGGTATGCATGCATGTCTGTGTATATACCTATTCTCATGCATTCTTTATCTCTGCCCTGTCCACTGAGAAGTTTTTGGAACAGTGATACCCTAATAGCATTGAACAGAACTAACACCTAGACTTTGGTATATAAATGCAATTCTCTTTGAATGAAACTAGATTTATTTGTATAAATGGGCAATTCCAGGACTGGCCTAGAAGAACAAATTGAGCCTTGAACGCTTTGTTGGGTCAGAAGGTAAAAATATTCCCCAAGAATGATAGAAGCATGCCAACGGGATACAGGGTCAGCTTCAAGGCTCTATCGTGACCACGTTGGAGGTAATCTGAGATAACCTTGATGCTGAGCATCAATATAAATAATTCAAACAACCTATTAAAACTGATTAAATAAAACAGAAATTGAAAACCCTAAACTAATGGCAAAAGCACAGAAATAAATAAACAGGAAGAAGAGAAAGTTGTTTTTAAATAGGAGAATGCTAACTAATAAATGTATGTAGAATGAGAGAATTGAGAAAACCACCATTTGCCAGATCTCAGACTCAAAATTTAATTCAGCCCAGAAACTTCAATGGATGTTAAAATGTTGGATTCACAGTTTGATGATGAATATAATCTTTACAAGGGCTCAAAATATCTGCCCACAAAGTATTCAGCACAAAGAAAATAAAAGAATAATTTTACAAAGGAGACGCATGGCAGACATCGCCTTAATTAACTGATCAGAGTTATTGTCACCAATAATGGAATAAATCAAAATCTTGTACCACTTAATACAAATCAATGATGCATTATCTGCTAGGGTATTGTCCAAACAAAATGCATATTCTGAATCGCCTCCCATAGAAACATCAGACAAATCCTGAGGAATTTTATAAAATATTTGTTATATAATGGCCAAGTGTAAAGGTCATAATGGGAAGACTGAAGAATCACTTCTGATGGAAGGATCTAATGCATGTGTGGTCCTGATTAGGATCCTTTTTACCATAAAAAAGACACCATTAGGACAGCTGGAGATGTCCGGCTGAGATCTGTAATCTTTAATAGTAATGGTGTCTCACTATTCTTGATTTTGATGGTTGTATTGTGGATGTGTAGAAAACCATCCATATGGGGGGAACTTACTGTGGTGATGGGGTAAAATGCCAGCAACTTACTCTCCATTCGTTAGGGTAAAGTATGTGGACTATGTTATCACTTTTGCCTAAGCTTCAATTTGTTCTAAATTAAAGATAATGAAAAATACAAAAGAAATAGGGTGTCTTTTATATGGTTCTCTCTCCAAAAGAGGATTTGAAGATGATTACCATAATAGAACACCTTTACAAAGAAGAGGTGTAATATCACTGCTAGGAGAAGACAAGAGAATACAAATAACACATAGCTACATTTTTCAGGAGGAAAAGGTCTGAATTATTTAATAATTGTAACATTTTTCTTTGGGCTGTGTGGTTTTTTTCAAGGAGAGCAAGTTCACTTGCATATTGTATACTGACTTCCATTTCTTTTTGGGGATAAGACTGAGGAAGGCGGTGGAATCCTCCTTTCAAAATACACATTTACTAAGTCATTTCCTGACTCCCTTCTGATATTTCAATTAATACTTCGGGGTGAAGAGTGCGTCCTTCTTTCACATTTGCCACCAGAAAAACCAGAGTCAATTCAAGTTACTCTCTTTCCCCTTTATCTTAAATGCATTAGCAGAACTTCAGCCCCAGCTATTCACCACATGGCTCTTAATTAATTTCTATTGTCATTTGAATTTCTATGTGAGGCATTGTTTTTACATTTTTAAAGCACTTATATTCCTATCTTGAAAACTCCATAACATCTCACTCAAACTTCTTTTGAAAGTCCCTTCTCAGTTCTTCGATTTAGTTTGCAAAGTATGCTGACCTCAAAAGCTTCCTCACCTTGGAAAAACATGAACTGTTAAAAATATGCAGCAGAATCATCATGCTAATATAAACAAAATTCTCTAGAGATATTATCAAAGATCAGTAGAGCATAGTGGCTAAACCCCTGGGAGGTAGAGACAGATGTCTAGACTTAAATCCCTGCTCCTCTACCTAATATCTGGCTTTATATCAGCTTTTATTTTCCCCAATTGTTTTCTGATTAAAAATAATGAGAAGTAGGGAAACTAATATTGCTACTAAGGTCATAGCACTGTTGTAGCTATTAGAAGCATTTAACAGAGCTTCTATCCTATAGCGACTTTCCAATACAAATTGATCATCATTAGAGGAGCCCTTGATCTCCAAGAAAACTCTAGAAAGCCCAGAGTCAATTTTTACATAATCCCCATGTCATATTTTATATAACCATGTGCACAATAATGCAAAAATGCCCAACAGCTTAACCACCACTTCCTGTCTCATATTTTATATATCCATGTGCACAATAATGCAATAATGCCACTTCCTGTCTCTCATACTTTTACCCCACTTTCACTAATATACCCTTTTGAATAAAATAATGTTCATTCCAGCATGAAAATATGTGAAACATAAAGCTGAGTCTTGTTGAATGTTTTTTTTTTACCAAGGTATTCATACATATAGACAATTTATTGAATCTTACTAGTAGAAAAAAATCACAAAGGAATGGTTGTAAATAAACTAACACTTATTGGCCATAAACTCTGTTTTTGACCAAATAATTAACACTTTTAAATGTGATCACTGAATTTTTCCAAACATACTTCTAGGTAGGGATTATTGTGTACACTATACAGATAAAGCAAGGCTGAGGTGGAGTTTGGCACCTATAAAAAGGGAAGTCAGATTGGGAGCCAAATAACCTGATAATCAATTTCAAAGTCAAATAGAAAGTTCATTGTATCCAAACCTAGGTTTCGATATACAATCAGGGATAAAACATCCCTCACTTCAAAACACAGTAATGTTAAAAATGCATATTTAAGGTGTCTGAAACAATAAGCGCAGGCAAATTTTCACTGACAAACCAACTTCGACATTGCTAGTTTGGTATCCACAGTTAAAATCAGCCACGCTCACATGTCTTTATGCAGTATTGCTATAAAAGTGGATTCTCATCAAGTTCTGAAATTCACAGTAGAATATAAAAGAATTGTGTCTCCAGCTTCCAAACAAGATATTTCTAAATTAATTTGGCTGCCATTTGGGCAAATATATATGTGTGTTTTGTCTTGACAGCTTGTCAACTGGAAGACAGCTCTCGAACATCACATTCATTTCAATTTAATATTGGTAAATTTCTCAATTAGAATTTTATTTTTCACTTTCTGCACAATGAAATCCCTCAGTCCTGGCTGGCGTTCCTCGGGGCATACAGGTGCAGGTGCTGGCATTTCAGTGGTAGCAAAGGAAGAAAAATGAAAGAAGGGAGGGGAGGGAAGGAACAGGCTGAGAGAGAACAGTGGTAATGGGGAGAGAAAGGAGATAGTGGCTGACCTTCATCCCGATATTCACCTTCATGAGAAATGAAGGGAATAATTCACACTTGACAATAAAGTAGTGTGGCTGCCTCTGCTTCCTTTAACCAAGGAGGCTGAAGTCAAACAGAAACCAGACACCCCATGCGTAAAATCAATACATAAGGGAAGGCATAAAGGTAAGGTGGGGAACAGATTAATAAAAATAATTTTAAAAGCCACAGCAGCAACCAATTATGGAACACTTATTTACTATATGCAGTCCCTTTACCTTGTATTTTATCATGTGATCCCCACACAATGAAAGCAAGATGGAGATGATTACCCTTGCATTATAGCTAAGGAAAACAGGCAATAATTTCACCTCCCTGATCTTCAAAGTCAATCAGACAACAAGGGATGGAACCAGGACACAGACTCACACAACTTCCACACATCATTCTCTGTGGGTTTTGGCAGATGTCTTAGAGGATGAGCATTGAAAGCATTTATGTGTGTGAGTGTGTGTGTGTGTGTGTGTGTGTGTGTGTGTGTGTGTGTATACACATTGCATTCTGTAGCTAGTGATATCTTTAATAGGTTTTTCTTGAAAATGGCCTTGATATTTGCAGAAGTTTCTGAAATTTTCTTTCTGAGCATATCTGTGGGGCACACGACTTATATGCACAGAACAGGTGTCCTCTGACACATTTAAAGTGGTTTTAAGCTGGAGAAATCATAATAATAAAGTAAAATTAATAGCTTTCCTGTTCATAGTTTATTAAAAATTCAGACAAAGTGGTCTGCATATACTGGAGTGCCAATAATTCTTTAAGACCCTATTACTGAAATCTCCATAAAAAGATCAACTAGTCAAGTTCTCTGACCTAAAACGAGTAGACCAAACAATACAAGGAAAATCATACAGTGTTTCTCAGTTTCTGTTTGTATTCAGAATCTAAACGAAGTTGCAAAGATGGAGATGATTGTGTTGGTGTGTGTGTGTGTGTGTGTGTGTGTGTGTGTGTGTTTCTTTTTTGTGGTTGTGCTGATGGTGGAAAGACAATTTTTTGCTTAGGAAGTCATAAATGTTTCCCTAGAAAAAGTGTCACTTCAGTCAATCATATAAGAGCAATCCCATTTTGATAAGAAGAAAAAATGAATAAAATAGAATTCCTTGCACAGGATGTAGATAGAGTCCTGGAAGGAGAAATAGAGTATATGGGTTAGATAGGAAGATCTGAAATCACTTTTGATTTGCTGTTGCAATGGTGTATCTACCTAAGTTAAACTATAGGAGAGAAGAAGAAGATATCAAATGAAGCTCAGCCTTCAAAAGTCCCCCTGGCTAAGAAGCCTGGGAATCATTATTTTTTGGAAAACAAACACAGATAGAATGTAAGGGAGATTTTTTTCCTAGAATAAATACACAGATTAGTTAAGAAGTAACAAGCTTAGAATAAAGCACACAATTTGGTAGCTACCGAAATGACCCAGTGGAAACAAACTCGGGTATAGACTGCCTACATAAAAATGACATGATGTTAAACTTTGAATTTTGCATCCTGCCTCTACTTTTGTCAGGCAGGAAGAACTCTGAAATTCCTCCTTTTTTGTATAAAGTCTGTGGTTTAGGGGGTCCCTGTGTCAAGGCTGGGGTTTGGGGATAGAGAAGCAGATCCAAAATAGGGGAGTAAACAATTAAAACTATGCTTTGGAACATATGTTGCTCTGTGCAAAGTGTCATAGATGTTTCCATGGCTCAGAAAATGTGGGACTGGGTCAATGGTGATAATAATGGCGCCTAAGAACTGTTCAGGTAAAGTAAGTTGGCTACAAAAACAAAAGTCTTGTTGGCAACAGGGGCTGTCTAATCCGCCCTAGCCTGGACCCACCAGCTCAAGCCAATATCTGGCTGACTACAGACCTAGAAGTTTTCCATTTCTCTGTGCACTGCATCTGCATGTGAATATACACAAACAAATAATTAAACATGAAGCAAATATCAATAGGATTAGCTTGGCATGTTGGAACAAATCTTGATAAATCCGCCTCAGTAACAATACTCAAACTACAAGTGTATGAGAGGAATACAAATGCAGCCTATTGAAATATTGTCGTGTAAGGAGAGATATTTTAATAAAACGGCTTCTCTGTCAGTCAGTTCCTATTACTAAGGGACTAAAGCTATTGAGCTGTAGAACTTAGGCCAAAAATGGGGATTTGGAAATGCAAATGAGAGATAAAATGGTAATAAATGTCTTTTATTCAGCAACACACCATCCCTGATGCCAGGAGCTATTTTAAAGATGACTCTTTAATAGTTCTGTGAAATTGGAAGCATACATACCCAAAATGGACATCTCTGGCACGGTAGCATGATAGGGTCCATTAAGAAACTCGGGCGCGTTGTCGTTGATGTCTTGAACTTTAATAATAAATTCAGAAGGAGGCTCCAGAGGTTTGTTTGTCTCCCAGTCCACTGCCTGAGCTGTTAGAGTGTACTCCGCCTTTTCCTCTCGGTCAAGTCTTTTTATAGCATGGATATCTCCAGTTACATCATTTATTTGAAAGATTGTCCCAGCTCCATCACCTGATAGGATATACTTGATTTTTTTGCTTCCAGGATCCAGGTCTGTGTGTAGCTAAAATGAAAGGTGGCATTAGTTAGTAATGAAGCCCCCTGCAGGGTTATTTGTTAACTGCCTCCTGTTCTTATATAAAGTTGGTTCTTTTAACATAACTTCATCCATTTATGCTAAAAGTAGCTATACAAATAGTCAAGGCAGTTGTATGGCTGTGGATCAGAACTTTATCTACAACAGTTAGGACAGCTTTTAAAACATGCTATGGCCTGTTTACTATCTAATTACATACTTTAAGAAGGATACAAAGATCAAGGTAAAAAATTTTTAAAATGTATTCTTATTCTTTTCATCTTATTGATACAGTCATCGAATGTTATGATTATTAGCTATTTTTTCTAAATCACTGTGTGCCAAGAACAATGTGAATCACTTCTCATAAAGTCATTTTATTAACCTTTACAAAAACGTGAGCTAATATTTCCTATGATACATGAGAAAAATGCATTTTGACAAGGCATATAATAACTTCTTCAAGGTTCGCATTTGATAGAATCACATATGATAGCCCGGAGCTTGACTGAGATTTGACTGCTATATTCATATACAAAAATAATTCTAATAACCTGACTAATATTAAGATATTATGGTTTTTGTAGAGTTTTTTTCTTTACTCTTACAAATAATCTGGCCCAGGAAAATCACTGCTACTTTATAGAGAACGTTGAGGCCAGAATATGGGAGCATATCTCACCAAATGGAATTTCTCTAGAAAAATAACCATTTCAACAGGAATCCAGACCCATCTCAGATCATACCAACAAGTATTTATTAAACATATATTATTGAGCTTATGTATCAGACAAGTATTCTGCCTGAGATGTTGTGGTTGGTCCTGTGGAAAACAGAAACCCTGGTTTTAATCTCTTGCTCTCAGGAGAAATACAAGAGTGTTCTGATATGTGGTGTTTCTCCCTTATACTGTGTTGATTCCTGTTAAAAAAAAGAAAAAAACTAAAATAATGTAAGAATATATATACTGTTTTGAGTTTGCATTTTTAAAAGAAAAAATCATTGAATTGCAGTTGCAAAATACTGCTTAAATGCACATATTTTCAGTTTAATTCAGTTACTTAACTGCGGATATAGCTCCAGTTATTGCACCATGAGATTTCAAATATTTGTTCCTTTAAAGAAAAGAAGACTATCGTGTGGAAAAGAACTCCTAGAAATTCAAAAGACATCATGTTCTCTTGGGATCCCTTTTATTACGAACAGGCTCTATCACTTTCTTCGCCAATTTGAATTGTATTTAGCGCTTCAATAAGTGAAAAGAAAAGATTATAAAACAGACATAAACTAGCAACAAAGAATCCAAGTGCATCTAGATCTCCTACTTTACTTTTGAATATTTTAAAAAGATAAAGCATAGATTATATCAAATATTTATTGAAACTCAAAGTGTATCCCTTTCATTTATTGTATTAAATTTATGAACAAGAACAAATATTGAAATGCCACTTTATCTTAATGAATGTAGGATTATAATTCATTAATGTGATATTAATCCTAATTTATGATCATTTTAATTTATGTGCATTTTAACATTTCCATTAGCATTTTTATTAAAAGAGAATATTTGAATAATATATCATTCGTGCAGGCTCCCAGTCACATACAAGCCATTTTCAAGACACAGGAGATATTGGTATGTGTCATTCTTAACCACAAATTTTTGCTAATTAGCAAACAAACCATTCAAATTGGTTTTATTGTTATTTATGTTAGAACTTATTTTTGACATATTTTCTTTCTAACTACCATTAACCTCTGATTAGTAAATTGTATCTTAATCTTTGGTTTTGGATGATCCCTTCTGTTTAAAAATAACTAAGGGGAAAGAAGAATGAGGCATAGAATTTTAAAATAATAAAATACAAAGGTGAGATTCAAGTCTTTCTAACTACATGAACTGGAGAGATTAACACATTTGTTTTAGTTTCAGCTACTTTGGCTATACTATAAAGATAAAACCTTGACCCTACACAATTGATTTCTGAGACCATCCATTTGAACATTATTAAAAAATGGAAGCATCCACACTAAGAGTCTAGTAACTAAAACCATTTGATTTCAAAACATATTCAACCCCACATAACTATCTGAAAATACTGGGATAAGCCCCGTTGCAGCAGAAGTGAAAGCAAGTTCTCAAGACTCCATTAAACACAGCTTTACACATATATGACTCTGAAAAAAGTTAACTCACTAAATATTGTACACTTCCTCTTTTTTGCAGAAATTCACCTTTTTACTCATCCCGGTAAAAATCCAGATCCCTAGGCTGATAATCTTGAAACAGAAAATTGTATTTCGGTGTTTATTCCTTCATCCTATTATTTGTATTACACACATATACTCTGATACATGACTTGTTCAGGTAACCAACTTGACATTACAAAACATAAAGGATCATGGGTGTGAAAAAACAGCAATTTACAGAGAGAGCAAAGGTCCCAATCTGGCCCTCACAAGTATTTAAGGTTCATGGTTACAAGCTGCTGCTTTGGCAGTTGGTCTTCTCATGACTGTCGGACACTGCTCCCTTCAATGCAAGAACACTGCCCCTGTCACTTTTCCCCACCCAAGGACTCTGTCTGTGAGGCCGTAGAGCCAAGGGTATCCCAAAATATGGAGTGTTCACACCTTGTGCATCATTTGAAGTGTGAGCACTATCTTTCCCAAGGGATATGCTTTGGCTATTTAGAGCAGGGTAAGGGCCACATACAATCAGCTTTGGACTGGCTGTGATACAAGAACACTTCCTCCATTCGCTTCTTAAGCATACGGAGAGCACCTCATACCCCTTCTATATATTATATACCTTCTATATATTATATTAGGTATTGAGGTAGAGAAAGAAACAACACTGATATGGCCTCTGCTCTCAAAGACATAGTTTTATGGGAGATAAAAACAAATAGAAATTTTAGAGGAACTATAGTCATTATTATTAATAATAATATTTTATTCATTGACTACTTAATAATATCCAGTAAACATTTCGTATGGGTATATATTATTACAACAAATTCTAGACCATTTATCCATTGAATCAATGAAATGATTGAGATTCAGAGATTTTCACAGAACTTTCCTAGGAAATGCCCAGTCAGCAAGTGGCAATCTTAACAGCATATGTTCTATAGTTCATTTCTAGATTGAAATGCATGCTATAAGAGCTACAGGATGGAAGAAACAGGGGGCTATGAGCACATACAACATTTTTACTTAGAAAATGTAATGTGGAAGAAGAGAAAAGGCCATCTCAAAGAAGTAATGACTCAGATCTCCAGGGAAGAGGAAACGTATGCCAGGCATAGCTAATGCTAAGAGGGAAGATGCCATGCTATGTTAGAGAAACTAAAAATGATTTAATTTGGGTAGAGTATGGAGTTAAAGAAAAGAAATGGAGCAAGAATAGAAAGCAAGATGAGGCCAGATTATGCAATTGTAATACCAAGATAAAAAATTATGAACTTCACATATATGTATATAAAATTCATAATGTTTTATCTTGGTATCACATAATTTTTTATCTTGGTATACACATAGTGATACAAGATCATAAACAGGTTTCAAAAGGAGCCTGACCTGATACTGGTTTTGTTGTAGTGGCATCACAGTGGTTGGTGTGCGTTTACTACCAAACATCATGGAAGCGAAGAAGAAAAGAAGGTCGGAGACAAAACTAAGACATTAACTCACAAAGATACCTCATTCTAATTCTCAAATCCATCCCAGCATCCAAAACCTGCCACATTTACAACCAGATGAATTTCCACCCTTCTGGCCACTCACTGCAGCCTGGTTGGAGAACCCAGAGTGTCAGATCTGCAATTTTGATCCCAGTGTTTCACATTAAGCCTTCAGTTCCAGGAAGCATGGCAGGACTGCTACATAACTGAGCTGCCTTGTGAGCATCAGCATCATTACACCCTCATGTCGTCCATGTATTTGCATAACACCTCCCAATTAAGAGACAAGTTTATACTATGAAAGTCTGTGGGAAGACGCATTTGCATTGCATTCTCCTTTGTATTCTCTCTGCCTAGTAATGTGTTTGTCATCTTGTTGGAAGCACAATAAATATTTGTGGAGTTCAGTGAATGTAAAGGAAGAGAAAGAAAGAACATTTCTTATTTTATTTTCACAATAACGATTTGAAAAAGGAAGCAAAGGAATTCTAAAAAGTTAGACCCAGACACCTAAAATCTTATCTGTAGTCAATGCAAAGTTCTTGAGTTATCCCAAGTATGTTAAGTGTGTATTTAAATTTAACACCCAACATAGGAAATGTTATATGGTAAAGAAGTTGATGGAAGAAAGGATGGACAGATGGAGAAATAGATGGGTGGGTAATGAATAAATAAAAGATGAATGAGAGACACCAGTCATCTCATGAGTAAACCATCGTTCTCAGAATCAGAGAAAGAACTTGCATCTCTTTTATGGTTGTACATATTTATTCACACACACACACACACACACACACACACACACACATCCCTTCCTCTCACACAGGATCCAACAGAATCCTAAAGTAGTCCATAAAGGATATAAGTTCTTTTCTGTGAGTATATATTTTAATAACAAAATATGATTCAGTTACCAGAGCAGATCAGACTGCACTATTCTGACTGCCTTTTCTACTAGAATGAGATGAGGACTGGGATTGAGCCAACTACAGAGGAAATCACTTCCTGATCTGAAAATCAGGTCACTGTGGCATTAGAAATTATTTGGAAGCTGCACCCCACAAAAGAACTCCATGAAAGAGTCTTTCCAATTTTCTATCTTCTTCTCAAGAATTCTCCAAATTACAGAGAGAAAACCAACATCTTTTAGAATCCAAAGGGTTAAGAGGGATTTCTACCACATAATTCTCTGTCATTTACTGATTCCAGTTTTTCTTTTTCTTTTTAGTTTTCCTGAATCTGCTCACCCTTGGAGAAAATAGTAAGCTTAGCACTCTTGAATTTAATTACATCATAGCACTATTTTCTCAATATTTACTACAATATCTGTGAAGGAAAAACTGTGCTATGGGCTGCCAATCTATCAGTGAAGGAATTATAATAATACTGGAATCACAACCATTCTATATCAAAATGGGACCAGACACTTTGACTTAATATGTTTGGGACCGATATTTTAGAGATGATAAGGATACAGGACTGTAGTCGAGCAGACACACTTTGGCTGTTAGGGAAGTGAAAAAGCAGGTAAGGGAAAAGGGCAAGAGGGGTAGATGAGTTCTTCTCATGTTTCTGAGCAGTTCCCCAGGAGTACCAGGAGTTAGGCTAAATACCTGCTCATTTCAAATTCCAGTTCAGCCCTGTCATGCACAACAGAACATCTTACAAAGGCTGCTGACCAAACATGTAATACACCATTCAAGAAAGAATGAGGTCTTATCATTGTATTTAAAGAGAATAAGATAACAATTGAACAAACACACCCAACCACTGATTCTTTGTGCTTTAGATGTAAATAAAGCATCCTATGATGGTGGGACCTGGAGTGGGAGGCAGAATGGTGACTTGGATAATTTGTAAGATGTCTTTAGAGCCTGAAACACTTTGCTACTACAGTAAATCTAAATACTCCGAATTACCTTCCATTCAGTCACTCCATTCTCAACAAGTCGAAGAAACAAATTACATCATAAAACTAAAGCTGTGTAGTAGGCATAAAAACACCCCAAGATTTAGATAAGATCAAGTTGGGAATATGCAATTACTCTTAGGTGATCATAAATAGTTGTTTGGAGAAATAGGAACAGTTCTCATAGTAATTCTCTAAGGATATTTAAGGATAACTATGTTATCCTTAAATTTCTTGTGAGAGGTGAAAGGCAAAAGAAGAAATATTCCCTGATTAAATGAAAACTATAAGGTATCCTTCTCATGAAATTATCTCTGCTTGAGAAAACACACACACACACACACACACACACACACACACACACACACATGAATATATTTTTTCCTGTTGCTTTATAGCAAGCAAATGTGTAGCAATTCAATAGCTTAGACATGTGTTCTTTGCAGTCTGTGACAGTTTCTGGGGTGAGTATTTTGAACAGCTGGCTCTGGCCATGGGGACTGGTGCCCAGAGGAAGAAAACTGGGAGCCAGTCCAAGTGAACTGCTGTTTTTGGCTGCCTACACCTGAAAATACAGTCAGAAAAAGGAAGGCATTGCCGGCACTACGTTTTTGAATAGCTAAGTTCCACGAAGGCGGGCCTTCTATGGATGCCATTCACTACTCTACCCACCAGCAAGCACATAATAAGTGCCCATTAAAGTCTCATTCTTTTGTCTGCATAGGGCATTGCTTAATGTCTTTTACCTTGTCGGCGATTTTATATGAAGAAAGACTTTGGCACAGTAAATACGTTGACTTTCCTAAGCTCAAAAAATTAATATGGCAGGATCAGATGTAACCCATTCAAGCAGATTCCAGATCATCCACATTTGAGCATGATTCTGATGAGATCTTTGGGAAAGTGTATCTAGTTAGTTTGGAGCCCTCCTGAAATCCTAGGTAAAGTGTAGAAAAAACGAAGACATCTCCCTGGTTTGCCCCTAGATAGCAACAGAGGTTTAGTATATATATTTGGAGGCCATATATATAAAACCACACTGCAGGTACAATTCGTAAACCATTCTCTAAAAGTTTGAAATAGAATAGTAAAAGAAACAGAAAGACAGTCCGCCCAGCTGATAGGAATGCACAGGCGTTGTACAGACAAGAAGAGGCTGGCAGCCTCTTTCTCAAGAGACTTCCCACGCTGACACTCATGACCTTAGCAAATTTGCTACCATCTTCAGTCTGGACCACAGCTTTACAGGTTTAGAAGCATGATATGTCAGCCCTAGAGCAAATCCATCCTCCTTAGGTAGACTCCCATAAGATTTGCAATTACGTGTTGTGAAAAAAAAATTAAAAAGTTACTATGTCAATAAGTAATGTTTTTAGGAATACAACATACTTAAATTATTATGAGCAAAAAATTGTTAAATACCAACACAAAAGTGGACCTAAATCATTCACGTTGACATGATTCAGAGGAAGGGGAATTAGAGGGACTAATTTTGTAATGATGCCAGATAATAAGATTATATAAATGTGTCCATTTTATTTAAATTATCTTAAAAATACTCCAGGAATGCTCAAATTCTGTGTTCTCAAAGTTTCTTTTTCTATTTGCATAAGGGGACTGGTTACAATATTTAATTAAGCAACCATGGAGGGGGTAACAGACACCCCTGTGTTTTGTACATCTGATTTTAAATGTATGCTTATATCAGCCTGGTTAAAAAACGAAATCTTACAGGTGTAAAAGTCAATATGTTTCTCTAAGGCGACCAAATATTTAAAGAGTTAAAAGCTCAGTTCTAGGATGAGAGCCTGATAAGAAACAGAACTAGGTTGAAACCAACTAAAAGTTACTGAGGAATTTACTTAACCTCTTTAAGATTCAGTTCCCTGCCAGGTGTGGTGCCACACACCTGTAATCCCAGTACTTCGGAAGCTGAGACAGGAGGATTACAGGTTCTTGGCCAGTCTCAGCAACGTAGTGAGACTCTGTTTCAAAATAAAATAAGGTTGGTAGTGTAGCTCAGAGGTAGAATACCTCTGGGTTCAATCCCCAGTACCACAGATACACACACACACACAAAAAAAAAAAAAAAAAAAGATTCATTTCCCTATTTGTAAAATGTTTAAATAATAGTACCTACTCTTAAGATTTTTGTAATGACTAAAATGTGATAATAATGTTGCTAAAAGCATGATACATTACAGGAACTAAGATATTTCAATAAATTTCTATATAGAGTGGATTCTTGTGGGTTAAATTTAGGAAATATAATGATGAGTTCTGCCCAGCCTGAAATTGCTTTCCAAGAAAGATGAATTTAGCAACATATTATGGGGCAAAATTCAACATATCACATTTGTTGCAGTAAAATTAGAATGTAACTTCTTGAGTTAAGTGATCTGAGCTCAAACTCATGCTTGCATTGGGTAACAAATACTACTTAGTAATTATATACTTGATACTCATTCACTCATCTAATAAGTAATAATTGTAGCTGTATCTGGAGGTGTTAATGTATTGTTCTTCAATATTTGTAAGCCTAGAAGTAAAAAGAGTGTGTGGTCAATGTGCATTCAGACAGTAAATAAATGCTTGAGTGTGTAAGAATGTGGAGAAAAAGTAATAGTGGATCAATTACTGAAAAGCAGTTTAGGTGAATGGATCAAGGAGTGGATGGATGGATGGGTAAGTGGGTTGATAAGAAAAGAGAAAGAATATAGGTAGATGAATGGTTTCATTGGAGAACACATGGATAGGTTTATCTATCACATGGTAGATAAAGGGAGGTCTGACAGAATGCAATTCTATCCTCCCACTGACATTCTAATATACTTTAAATTTTTAAAATAGTTAATAAACAGATGGATGTATTGGTGAGTGGGTAGGCTGAAAGGACCACAAGGTTTCCCACTAACAGAAAGATATGGGGAAAACAATCATTTTGTCTCATAGCCCTATTCTCCATCTTACATTTTAGTAGGCATAGTGATTGTAAGTTCAAGTATAAAATATATGAAGTATAAGAGATCCTTTTTTTTTTTTGCGGTACCGGGGATTGAACCCAGGGACGTTCTACCTCTGCGCTACACTCCCAGCCCTATTTTTTATACTTTATTTTGAAACCGGGTCTCACGAAGTTGCGGAAGGCCTCACTAAGGAGAGAGAGAGAGAGAGAGAGAGAGAGAGAGAGCTGAGGCTGGCTGCGAACCCGGATCCTCCGGTCTCCGCCTCCCAAAGTACTGGGAGTACAAGTGTGTGCCACCACGCCCAGCCTAAGTATAAGAGATCCTTATTTGAAGGTTGTGATGCATAATTAGTTTTCTTTTTTTTTTTTTTGCGGTACCGGGGATTGAACCCAGGGGCGTTCTACCTCCGCCCTACACCCCTGGCCCTATTTTTTATACTTTATTTTGAAACCGGGTCTCACGAAGTTGCGGAGGGCCTCACTAAGGAGAGAGAGAGAG
>PVJS01002592.1:0-82929 GCA_004027185.1 Glis glis
TCAAACCTGTGATCCTCTTGTCTCAGCCTCCGAAATACTGGGATTACAGGCATGTGTCACTGCATCCAGCACAAGCGCTAATTCTAAACAACCACAGCGAATCCTCTGGGCAAAGACAGAACCAACTGAGGGGCAGTCACTGCAAAGCCCTGCTCTTTCCCTCAAATTCATCTGTAGAGTCAATGCAATTCCAACCAAAATCCCAACAAGCTATTTTGTGGATACTAGCAAACTCTTCTGAAGTTTATATGGAAAGGCAAAATACTCAGACTAGCAAACATAATATTGAAGGAGAAGAACAGTTGGAGGACTGACACTTCCTAATTTCAAATCTTACAATGAAGCTACAATAATCAAAATAGGCCGGGTATGGTGGCACATGCTTGTACTCGCAGTACTGGGGAGGCTGAGACAGGAGAATTTCAGGTTCGTAGCCAACCTCCGCAACTTAGTGAGACCCTGTTTCAAAATAAAAGAATGATAAATAAAAAAAATAGGGCTGGGGGTACAGCTCTGAGGTAGAATGCCCCTGGGTTCCGTCCCCAGTACCACACACACACACACACATAAAAAATAATAATAATCAAGATAGGATGGTATTGGTGCAAAAATAGACAAATATCAATGAAACAAAATATAGAGTTTGAAAATAGAACCACATAAATATAGTCAACTTTTGACAAAGAGCAGAGACAACAAAGAGTCTTTTCAATAAATAGTGCTAGAGCAACTGAATATCCATTTGCAAAAGAAAAGTATCTACACATAGACCTTCTTATGCCCGTCACAAAAGCTAATCCAAAATGGATCAGAGACCCTAATATAAAATGCAAAATTATGAAAGTCCCAGAAGATAACAAAGAAGAAAATCTAGATGAACTTGGATTTGGTGATGACATTTTTAGATATGATACCAGATGCATGCCCTGGAGGTCTGAAAAGTTTTACACCATCATCTGTAATTTTTATTAAAATTAAAAATGTATGTGTCACACAAAACCCTGCATACGGATGTCTTTAGAGGATTCATTCATAACTGGAAAAACTTGCAAGCAACCTGGCTGCCCTTCAGTAGGTAAATGGATAAACTGGTATATCCAGACGATGAAATATATTATCCCATGATAAAAAGAAATGAGCTATGAAGCCAGAAAAAGATATGGAGGAGACCTAAATAAATATCACTGAGTGCAATTAGTCAATCTGAAAATGCTACATACTGTTACCATTCTGATTATAAAATGTTCTGGGAGTGACAGAACTATGGAGACAGTAAAAAAATCAGTAGTTTCTAGGGGTTGGGGGGCAGGGAGGTGTGACCAGGTGGAGCACAGGGGACTATTAGGGTCACTGATGCTTCTTGAACACATCTTCCCAAACCCACAGAAGATGGACCAGGGAGAGTGACTCCTAAGGGAAACTGCCTTTTAGTGAATAATGTACAGATACTGGCTCATCAACTGTTAACAGTTGCACCGTTCCAGTGGGAGGATACATTTATATGAAGTATCCTATCTGTACCTTCCTCACATTTTGCTGTGAATCTGAAACTGCAGTAAAAAGTACAATCTATTAATAAAAAAATGTTTTCACCAAGTGGCCTGGGCTGTGGAGAGAGGGGCCCGGTGGTGTCTGCCACCCGGCCACGGCAGGGCTGATCCTCTGCCGACTCATGTCCAGTGACTGTTGAATCACATCTCTGGAACGTTTCTACATTTGCAGCTGGCGAGACCAGTCACCCACATCCTGTCTTACGACATTTTCCTCCAAACTAAATTCAGGACTTGACATTTATTCTACTGAATTTGGTCTTGTTTGAGTGTCACCAATATTTCCAGCCTGTGATGCCCAGGTCCCGTCTCCCGACAGCTGCACCCCACCTAGCTCTGTGCAAGCATCTATAAAAGGAAACTCCCTTCACGGCCCACAAAAAACAAGGAAACCTAAATAAAGGGCAAAAGGAAGTTGTATTAGCGAGCCCCTTTTCTGCCCCATAACCCGGAGCTATGGGAAATAAAGCTGTGGCCGCTCACCTGCCCCCTGCTTCAACAGCTCAGCTGCAGAATTGGCTGCTGTCTGCGGAGAGTTTTCTGCTATTTCCTCCAGTGGATCTGCAGGAAGGGGCAGGAAAACACAGTAGTGAGTGCTGTTAGACAAAGAGCCTGTATGACCAAGTCAGACGATTTGATGACGGAATTCCCAGACGGCGACATGCAACGGTTTCAGAGTTGAGAGTTTCTCTCCAGGACCAGAATCAATCCAGTCCATAGAAGCCATGTCACACTCTAAACAAAGTTAAGGATGACATGGTCTGACAACATATTTTTCTGAATTGATTTATATGAATAATTAAATTTTAAAAGCTAGCTGGGTGTGTTGGTGCACGCCTATAATCCCAATACTTGGTAGGCTGAGACAGGAGGATTGCAAGTTTGAGGGGCCAGCCTCAGCAACTTAGAGTGACCCTCAGGAACTGAGTGAGACCCTGTTTAAAAAAATAATAATTATAGTAATAATAAAGGTCTGGGGGTGTAGCTCAGAGGTAGAATGCCCCTGGGTTAAATCTCCAGTATCAAAAAAAAATATATGTAAATAAATAAATAAATGATAAATCATAATTCCAGTTCATGGTAGGCTGAGACAGGAGGATTCCGGGTTCAAGGCCAGCCCCAGTAACTTAGCAAGATCCTCAGCAACTTAGGGAGACCTTGTTTCAAAATAAAAAAATAAAAAGGGCTAGGTAAGTTCAGAGGTAGAATGGCCCTGTGTCCAGTTCCCAGTATCAATTATAAAAAAAAAGCTAAAGCACATTTACCTATATTTTAATTAGATCATCCTTGGGGAAAATTGTCTATGTGAAACTGATACTGCTTAGGAAAGCTGGGTCATATGACCAATCCATCCTGATATTCTGTGTCTGTTATTTTGCAAAAAAAAGTGTACTATGGATATTTTCAAGCAAACACAAAAGTCCCTTAGTCTGAGTGTTTTTATTTTTCATCTTTGTTCCATGGAAACCTTTCATCAAATGCATGACGTACAGATATCGGGGGGCTCCAACTGCAATGGGGCCTCCTCGTTCTCCTTGACTTGGGTGAACTCTTGGGCCTTCTCTTGGGTTTACCACAGAGTTCATGTCAGAAAAAGAATTCTAGTTTTCTCAGTAGATCTTTACAGACCCGACAGCAGCGTGCCTGGACCACTGCAGGCGACCCCACACAGAGCCAGACCAGCACTGCGCCCCGATCCCGACCCTGACCCGTACCTCTCTCTGGAATGAGCAGCTTGCAGGGCAAGGCCAGGGGCGTGATGGAATGCTGACACACCAGAGCCGTCAGGCTGCCTGCAGGGTGGACAGACCAAACAGACATCAGTCACTGCTCCAGCTGGAGCGAAAGTGCTGCGAAGGCCGAGCCCGTGCAGCGTTAGCAACCAACATGGTGCCATTATCGTGGGCTTGGTTCAAAACTAAAAAGCAGGGACATGGTCAACGAGACAGCTAAGATAAGGAAAGGGAACTGCAGCGCATTCCTAGCATAGCTGTGTCATTACCAAAGCATGCGGAGTAAATCACACAGCTTGCTGGTTCTGAACTGAGGAGGACAAGGGCAAGATAACTACCCCCAGCTTTTACCACCCGGCCATTCTGCAGAGTCCCCAAGGGCTGGGCTAAGGGGCAGGCCCTGAGTCACGCAGCCTGTCCAGGAATCCTGCCAGGCAGCAGAGTTACAGTGAAGGAGAGATGCTCTGCAGGAAGCCCTGGGCTCCTCCCTCTGCCCGTGGGATGGGGTCACATCACCCCACCTCACCAGGACTCAACTGTGTCGACCAGGACAGTACCTTGTTGACCTCTGCCATTTTTTACTTTGGGCATAGTGCTTCCATTTGTTTGGTTTGGGCAATACTTATAAGAACAACTGGCACATCTCGTTTATCTTAAAGACAATATTTCAGATGGAGGACTCTCAGACCGGGGGCCTGAAATCTGAGCGAAGCATCATAAGAATGACGGTCTCGAGTCTCAGGTCAGCTAGCAGAGGGAATCCAGGCCCCGGGCATTCAGGACATAGAGAGCAACCTCAAGGGACTCACCGAAATAGGGTTCATTGGAGCACCCTTTCAACCTCACTCCCTTTGGGGTGCACTCGATCAAAAAATGCCGGACGAGTTCATTGGACAAATCTCCAACTGTAGTAGGAAATAAAAAGATGAAAAATTTTGAAAAATGGGAGCACGGGAAGATTTGAGAGAAAGTAAACATGAAAGCCAGGAGCTACAGCTGAGAAGGCTCCTTGTAGACAGAAAGACAGCTACTGCACTCGAGGCTACTAAGAAACCCCAGAGGAAGGGAAGCTGGGTGGGCAGCGAGCGCCCTCACAGTGCTGAGGCAGAGGGGACAGGGGCCTTTGGGAGAGACCCTCAAACACTCTGCAAGGATCCAAGCAAAAAAGAAAAAAAAATACAAACAAACAAAAAACCTCTCAGAAATCCAAAAGACTAAGAATCCCAAGCATTTCAGATACAGAAACTTGACCTGGGGGAGCTCCCAAATGATGTGTACAAACAGTGACAAATACTAGTGACAGTATCGGTGTTTCGCAGGGACAGTAGAGCTTCAGAACAGGCAGTGACCCGATTCCACAGAAGGCTTTGTTGAATAAAATGGTTAAAGAACACAGGGCTATTGGGCCGTGGGAGGGGAATACTACATGACTTCCAGACCAACCGGGGATACCGGACGAGTGTCCAGATGCCACTTGTGGGAGGCAGCCCCGTGGAAATGCTCCTGCCCCAAACGGCTATGGCTGTCCCCTTCAGGGTGGCCAGACATGGTGGTGATACTGTGGCTCTTGACTAGTTTGGTTAACTCTTCTCTCAAATCTGCCCTTAGTCTGTGAAACCCAAATAGCAAGCCGGGCGCAGTGGCGCACGCCTGTGATCCTAGTACTTAGAAGGCTGAGACAGGAGGATGCCAGGTTCAAGGCCAGCCTCAGCAACTTAGCAAGACCCTGTTTCCAAATAAAAAATAAAAAGGGGTATAAGTGTAGCTCATGAATAGAATGCCTCCGGATTCAATCCCTAGTACGACCAAAAAACAAAATGAAACAAAAAATAAATAAATAAAATGAAACAAAAAAAGAACCTAAATGCCAAATCCAGGGGCTGAGTGAAAACCCAGCAGCCAGACAGGACTTCACCAGGAGGGTGCCACGATGCTGGGTCTCCTCATATCTGTTCTTCTCATAGCCTCTATTTTGTTACTTACATCTTCAAACCGAACCCTAAGTCAACCTGAGGATTCAGTTTGAAGGTCAGAAAAGTTATATATACACCACCATGTGGGTTTCCAGAAAAGATAATGCATGTAGAAACCACGTGTGTGTGTGTGTGTGTGTGTGTGTGTGTGTGTGTGTCTTTGCTTTAGAGTGTTCAATAGAAACCAAGGGCCAAGCAGAATCCCAGAGCTGCTGCGCATGCGTGACTGCTCCACCGTGCTAACCTCCAGTCTCTACCGACTCTCCTGACGTTCTAGTGCCGAGACTTTTTCCCGCTATAATCATCATTGGGCATGTTTCCAAATAGTGCCTGCCAGTCCTCAGCAGTCAGGTCTGCCCAGCTCTTCTGCTCCAAGGCTTGCATTCCCACTCAGCAGAACCATTTTTCTGAGTTTCTTACTGCAACTTTGGATGCTCTAGATCTGATTTTGCAAGATGTACCTGTTCTCCCGTCCTGCAAAGCCCCCCCCACTTCATGGCCCCATCAGCACCCACAGGTTCAGGGCTGTGTTCTCACTGAGCCCCGCCTGCCCGCCCCTGCATTCACACGCCGCTTCCTCCACTAAGAGGCATATCAGGGTTTCCTGGAGACTTGGCCATCATGCCGCCGCTGGCCCCTCAGCAACCAGAACCCACATTCCTCAAGGGGCAACTCCAAGGCCATTTCCTGCAGGAATCTTTGAGCAGAAGCTTCATCCAAGGATCTAGACAAATCCTCTCAGGTACAGGCACAGAACAGCAGGGAACGGGGCAAGTGTCTCATTTTCCTTCAACACAGGGAGTTCAAAACCTGTGCTCATTTTGATTTCTTCCCTTCTGCAGTAGTTTGGGTCTGGAACATTCCCAGAGGCCCATGTGGTAAAGGGTCCACCACTACCTCCCAAAAGCACCAGGCATGGGGCCAAACCTTTACTGCATGGTAACAAACAGAGGCTATGAGATGGGTTACCTATTCAAAACCTTAGGAAATGAAAAATGGATAGAGCATATTCTTCCAAGGTAAGTACTTAGAAAAACATACCTGAAAACTTGAACACTAAGAAGAAAACCTATGAGTACTGCTCTAAGTCATCTCCCATCAAATTCAAATTCAAATAAACCCACAAAACCAGGCATAGTGGTGCATGCCTGTGATCCCAGTACTTGGGAGGCTGAGACAGAAGGATCGCAGGTTTGAGGACAGCCTCAGCAACTAGTGAGACTCTGTTTCAAAATTAAAAAAAATAAATAAATAAAAAGGGCTGGGGGGATAGCTTGAAGGTAGAATGCCCCTGGGATTAATCCCTAGTCCCACAAATAAATAAATAAACCCACAGACACGCTCCATCTTCCAGGTGAAGGGAACAGTTCTAGAAACTTACCTTTCTTGTTCAGCTGCAGGACGGAAGGAGGGGGTGTGGCCACCTTCATGGCCAGGCCATAGGCTCCTCGGAAGGAGTGACTGTCACGCACGATGAACGACCCAGGCTCCTTGTCCTTCAACATGGCGATGGCTAGGAGGGAGGAGAGAGGTGTGACTGACCGCAGGGGAACAAAGCAGGGCCAATCATGAGCTTGGGGCTGTTCCTGCTGCATTGAACATGGTCTGACCCTCTAAACCTCACGTTGAGATGTGAACCCTTATGTAGCAAGTAGATGAACCCCATCTCTCAGAAGCGTTAATTCCCATGAAACTGGATTAGTTATCTCTAGAGCGGGTTATTATATCGCAAGGTCGCCTGTCTTGTTCTCTCTCTCCTGCGCATGCTCACTTGCCATCCTGCTTCCCCCCCGGGAGAGTTAAGCAGCACAGAACTCACACTAACATCACCCTCTTGGCCTTCCCAGCCTCCAGAACTGCCACTTAAAATAAACCTCTATTCTTTGTAAATCACCCAATCTCAAGTGTTCTGTTATAGCAGCAGAAAACAGACTGTGACTGTCCTCTTATGCCCACTCCTTTTGCAAAATGGATCAGTGAAGACCCAGCCAGAGAAACAACAGGGGCTCGGCGAATCTCCACCCTGCGTCCATGCAGCTGATCAGGGAGGACACTGGTCAGGGAGGACAGACAGGAGGACACTGGTGCCCTTGGAGTGCATGCTGCCACTGGGCCTAGAGCCCGCCAGGGCCACAGCCACCCGCTGCCAGGGCGGCCGGCGTGGGCGTGGGAGCCGAGAGGCCTCTAGACCCTGGGGTGCCAGCGCATTTTCTCATAACATTTCGTCACTTTGGGGGCAGAACATGTCTTGGTTTTTCAAAGCAGGAGAACAGTCCTTTCAGTAGCAGTTTTCTCTGATGTGCTGTGCCTCAAAAGGGCTTGTTTTCATTACTGCAATCGTGATTTTGCTGCTTGGTGGTAAGAGGGTGCCACAGCCTGTGGGACGTGGAATTCCCACCGAATGCCGAATCTTGTAATACTAACATGTGACAGATCACACTCCAAAGAAGTTATTCTGCTTGTCTTATTTTCTTTTGCATCTCCCTGAAATGTCATTCACTGCAGCTTTTCTGGAAAAGTCCATCCCACAATTAAATGGAAGAGTTCAGCTGGGAAAATCCCCACCTAAAACACAGATTAGCTGTTTGAGGTGAGGTCCACCAAGCAAACTGTTTGTTGTTGTTGTTGTTTTGCGGTACTGGGGATTGAACCCAGTGGCATTCTACCTCTGAGCTATTTTTTATTCTTTATTTTGAAACAGGGTCTCACTAAGTTGCAGAGGGTCTCACTAAGTAGGTGAGACTGACTGCGAACCCGGATCCTCCAGTCTCAGCCTCCCAAGTACTGGGATTAAAAGCATGCACCACCACGCCCGGCTGCAATGTGTGCTGAAGGTCAGGCAACTGACGATGCTGTGGTTGGGATGCCGGATTCCTCCTTGGTCTACATGGTAAAGGCTTGGTGCCCAGGGTGCTGCTACTGGGAGGTAGTAGAAACTTTGGAAAGTGGTTCCTAGTGGGAGTTTTCTAGGTTATTGGGGCGTGTCCTTGGCGGGAAGTGTGGGCGCAGGTCTCTTCCTTGCTTTTGCTTGCTGGCTTGTGGCGTACATGGTTCTGCTATGCTATGTACTCCAACCATGACATGCCACCCTTGCAAGAGGCCCAAAACAAAGAGACAACCCGATCTTGGACTAGAACCTCCAGACTATGAGCCAAAACAAACCTTTTTTTCTTTATAAGCTAATTGCCTCGATATTTTGTAATAGTGATGGAAAGCTGACTGACTCAGATAGCAGTAGCCGCAACCACTTATTGCATATCCACCAGGTGCCAACAATGGCGGAATTGCCCACTCGACACCTCTTGGCAACTCTAACGAGGCGGCTGTCATCGCTACTCTGCCAAGGAATTGGATGGTGTGCCCCAACCCTAGTTTGTCTGCTTCCAAAGCTCTTTGCCACAGAGACATTGCACAGTGAGAAATGGGTGGCCCGGGCCAGCACACCAGGGTGGTCCAGAGGACAGTACCAACAAAACAGCAGGGTTTGCACAGAGGTCTACAGAACATGGTGCCGGAGAAGCACCTCTCAGTCCAGCTGGGCGAGGTGTCAAGGTAGCAGGGCCACAACCATCCAATGGGCTGCTGACAACAAGAGCTTAGCCTCTGGCTGTGCGGAGCCCCCAGGCTTGGTGAGCAGCTTCTCACAAGGGCCAATTCAGGAAGCAGAAGTCTTCCCAGGCCAAGGGCTCCCCTCGCACACACACACTTCCATTTGAAATGACAATAGCCTCATTGAGCTCATGAGAAGAAATTCACATTCTTAAAATTTCTATTATCTCCATAATCGGATAGCGGGAATATCAATGACGAAGTTGTCCAGTGTTATTTCTTTCAGTGACTTCAATATTCATTTCTGGACATTTCTGAGACATGATCCTAAGGAGGGAACATGATGATTTTTCTTCTAAAGTTGAGAAAAACAGGCACCCAGTAGCCAAGTGGGCTCCGTGCCAGCCCCAGGAAGCTTGTGACTCTTCACTGAGTCCCTTTTTCAGTTCAGTGCTCACCAAGCGGCCCCTGGGATTTATTCATTTCCTAGGGATCCTGACCCTCATCTCCCAGTCGCTGAAGGCATGGCCCTGCCCCTCCACAGTGACCTGCTGAGGAATGCCAGGTGCCCTGAGCTCTGCCTGCTGCCCACATCCAATTTCCAGAGGAGTGAGAATAGCAGGTCCCTGTGGGCAGAGAGCAGCGGCACTGCGGGACCTGTGAGTTCTGCTAAAAGAACAGACACTAGTCACCCGAGGAGCTACCTCCTTCTGCTTTGGATTCTAAATGTTCCCCAAAGCGTATGTGTTAGGCTTGGTCCTTGGCCCGTGGCACTATTGGGAGGTGGCGGAACCTTTAAGGGGTGGGGCCTCGCGGGAGAAAGTTAGGTCATTGGATGCATACCCTTGAAGCATATATTGGAACCCCTTTCCCTTCCTCTCTCTCTTTTTGCTTCCTGGCCACCATGAGGTGAATGGCTTAGCTCAACCACCTGGTCCCACCGTGATGTTCAGCCTCGCCACAGGCCCCAAAGCAATGGAGACAGCCAACCATGAACTGAAACCTCTGAAACCATGAGCAAAGTAGACCATTCCTCCTTCTGAGTCGTTTACCTCATGCACTTTATCACAGCAATGGAAAGCTGACTAGCACATGCCTCCAGGAGGGCTGGCTGCTAGAACAGCTCGCCAGCCTCCTGCTGGAACGTCTATTCAGTCTCTGGTAAAAAGTGGCTCCTAACTTAGCTGCTCAAATATATTAATGACTTCATGATAAATAGGTAGTGAGATGGAAAAGCTAACCCTGACCTGATCATCACACATTATACACATTTGTCGAATTATCACAGTGATCCATAAATATTATTATTTATGTGCCAATTAAAAAAGAACAAAGAGGAAGAAATTTTAAAAATATTAATGATTCTAAATTTTTAAAAATTGCCTTGAAGTTGAACCAAACAGAGGGATGCTGCCTATGAGGCAGCACAACAGAGTCTAACAGATTCTAAGTACTGTCATCCTGACTTGGACCAGTGTAGGTGTTGACATGCACAAGTTCCCTGACATCTCAGAGCAAGGCAGTTCAAGAGGGCTGCCTCCCTCCTTCCTGACCCCATTGTCTGGGGCTCAGGACCCTGATGGAGATACAGGCAAGTACATCTCCTCCTCTGTAAGAAGTGGGTGGTGAAGCCCTGCATGGTGGTGCATGCTTGTAATCCCAGTACTTGGGAGGCTGAGACAGGAGTATTGCAGGTTTGCGACCAGCCTCAGCAACTTAGTGAGACCCTGTTTCAAAAAAAAGAATGAAAAATAGGGCTGGGACTGTAGTTTGGAGGTAGAATGTCCCTGGGTTCAATCCCCAGTACCTCAAAAAAAAGAAGTGTGTGGCGTTGCTGGCTATTGCTGTCTGGTGGAGGCAACCAGAAATTACACCTGCATGGGGGAATGCCGATAGCTACTGCCCATCCTGCACCAACTCCCTCATTAATACCAAATTTTCCTATAAAAACTCAAAGGTCAATGCATCTTCCCCAGAGGCAAGTAACACAGCATGGTCTGCTCTAACTCACTCCATGCTGCCGCCATGTTCCTTCAATGTCCCCATTGCAGTACCCCTTCACACGAGCAGCCTAGGTGCCGAGCAGGACCATAATCCCAGGGTGCCCTCCCCTGCCCACATACCTTGTTCTCTGGAAATATCCGCCTTGTACCAGAACTTGGAAGTGTCTTGAACAAATTTCACGATCACAAGCTTATCACCTGGACTATCTATAGAGAAAAAATTAAAAACAGTGTGAAGAACATTTTTTACTGCACCTGCTCTCTGTGATGACTCTCTAAGTCCAAGTCCCATGCGTAGGGACAGGGCAGGATGGGAGTGCTCTAATGGGAAGGGACACTTCATTTGAAATGACTAAGTTGTAGGAGATAGCTACTGTTTCATAAGACAGAAAAAAGACAGCATGACACTTTGAGACTTTGCAAGCCGGGTGTGGTGGCGCATGCTTGTAATCCCAGTACTTGGGAGGCTGAGACCGGAGGATCCCTGTTCGCGGCCAGCCTCAGCTACTTAGTGAGGCCCTCTGCAACTTAGTGAGACCTGGTTTCAAAATAAAGAATAAAAAATGGTGTGTGGGTGTAGCTCAGAGGTAGAATGCCCCTGGGTTTGATACCCAGAATCACAAAAAAATAAAAAAACACTTTGCAATATGTGTTTAAAATACATAGGAAGGCAGGATGCAGACAGCAAGACCGACATTGATTAATCAACATCTTACTGCTCTTATACACTGGAAATATTTCATTAAATTGAATTTGATTCATTTATTTAAATTCAATTAAATTTTGGATGAATTCATTTAATTGGAAAAAAGAAAGTAATTTTCAAAGAGTGGGTTTTTTTTTGCGGTACTGGGGATTGAACCCAGAGGTATTCTACCTCCGAGCTACACCCCAGCCCTATCTTTTTAATTCTTTATTTTGAAACAGGGCCTCACTAAGTTGCGGAGGGCCTCACTAAGTAGCTGAGGCTGACTGCTAACTCGGATCCTCCCGTCTCAGCCTCCCAAGTACTGGGATTACAAGTGTGCGCCACCACGCCGGGCTCAAAGAGTGGTTTATGAGTAAAAAGGAAAATGGAGCCCCTACATCTGTCAGCATTTTCTACTACAGGGATGAATGGAAGACAGACAGACACAGTAGCTGAGGAGGATGAATGGGGATCATTGTGTCGTATGTGGCTCCAGGCCAGCAAGGTGGAAGGGACCCTCAACAGCTCTGGGCGTCCGCAGGGTGCTCGGCACCTGAGATGCTCATGCGGCTCACTCAAACAATAAATCCCAGACTCCCGTTGCTGGGTGCATGGCCCCAGGTGAACACGTACCCGGCAAAGGTGAGGCCCCTTCTGAAGGCTTGGAAAAATCTGGAAGGACATTCGGGAAGGGGATGCTGATGGTGCTCCCGCTGTGGGGACTGGAGAAGCCACTGGACGAGGGGGAGACGGAGCCCAAGGAACGATCCCCCTCTGAGGCCCGCTTCTTCTCAGGGAGGGGAGGCTGCCCGGGCAGGGTCACCACCTGGCCCTGCAGACCGGGACTGTGGTGGCCGCTGTGTCCAGGTGTTGCCGTGAGAAAACTGTGGGACAGGAAGCCATTGTCGGCACTCCCTGCTGCTGTCAGAGGGGCGCCGGGGGCTGGTGACACTCCATGGGAATTGGCCAGCAAGGCCCCCGGGTCCTCGCTGGGTGACAGGCCACTTCCCACTGCAGCAGAGCTGAAGCCCAGGAAGGCCTGGCTGCTCGGGGGGACCAGAGCGTCTGGTGGCTCTGCCAGGGACAGCTCATGGCTGTGGAAAGAAGCCTGGAGCTCCGAGGATGGGAAGCAGGACAGTCCTGGAGAGTCCTTGCCGGGGCTGGAGAACTCGTTGGTGCCAAGTGGACTTCCAGAGGGCCGGCTATTCCCCAGCAAGGACAGGGCGGCTTTGGGACTGCTCTCCACCCACTGGCGTTCTGCAGAAGGTAGGCTGTTCAAAAGACAAAGCGGCCACCAAAGAACATAAGTTCTCAGTGTTCTCAGGACACTGAGACACCTCGAAATCACCAGACACAGGGAAGACAAGGCTGGGGTAAAGCGGGTACTCGGGTTCACCGGGCAGCCCAGGAGGTACAGCAGTCCCCCTCAAATTTGTTTCAGTTGCCCAGGGTCAACCTTGATCTGAAAATATCAAATGGAAAATTCCAAAAATAAACAATGGATACGTTTGACTTTCTGAGTGCCACTCAAAGTAGCTTGAAAGAAATCTTACATGGTCTGGCGGCATCTCGCTCGGGACGTGAACTATCCATTTGCGCAGCGTTTCTGTTCGGTATAGGATACCTGCCCACTAGGCATTCACTGGCTTGCTTGGTTATACCATCCACTGATGTGGATCCTGATTTACTTAATCATGGCCTCGAAAGGCAAGAGGAGTGATGTTGGCAATTCAGACATGCCAAAGAGAAACCTTAAAGGGAGGACCTTTGTTAAACAAAAGGGTGAAAATTTGTCCCAGGTGTATATGCATAGGAAAAACCATAGTATATATAGAATTGGTCCTATCCATGGTTTCAGGCCTCCACTGAGGGTCTGGGAACGTATTTCCTGTAAATAATGGGGAACACATGCACTGGAAATTACCGCACATTTAGGAACACATAAAGACAGCTAAAAACATAACCCACTTCACATACACATATTTAAATTAGCAAACATCAGGTACAGTCTACTTGTGAAGACAAGGCCTTAGAGAGGACCCCCTTTTTTAAGGAAAAAGGAGGTGACACAGAGGAAGACACATAGGGGGAGTCATGGGCCCATACAATAAAGGTAACTGAATTTTCTTCTACTTGGGGCCACAGGAGCAGCCCTGCTTATGGATTTCCTCCAGGCCAGTGACTTTGTAAAGCAGAAAAGAACACTTTTCTCTGTCCCTTCCATTCTGTCTTTGCAATCCCCCTGCAGCTGAGTTTCCTGTATTTCCTGTATGTCTGTATATTTTCCCACACTCCAGCACATCGACCATGTCTCCTAAGCAGCTGTGACCTGCCCACAACTGGACACCTCGATGCCCCCTCACGCCAACCCCAGGCCTGGGCAGGGGTGCCCTCTTGGGCCCTGCTCCAGCCTCCACACCCTTCTTCCACCCCCAGTTCAGCACTGTAGGCCGTAAGGGGAGCTCCTGCAAGTTTAGAGACCCATTGTATTACCTCTCTCTCCTCTGGCCAGGGCCGTTGCTTGAAATGGTGCAGGAAGATACGAACGCCTGCTGGAAGCCGGGCATGGCGGGCGTGTCGGCCCGAAGCATTGGGGGTTTGGGTGCAATGGGGCTCTCTGACATCACCACGGTGTGGCTGAGAACCTCAGGGCAGCCTCGTAGTTCTGCATCAGGGAAAAAGAAAGCAGAGAGACCTTGACTATGCCGGCCAAGGGGTCGCGATGGCACCCGTTCTGCGGGTTCTCTAAGGAAGGGTGTTGGTTTCTGAGGCTTTCAGCTGTCCAGGGCTACATCGAACTGCAATGTCACACCTGGGCTGAAGGAGGTGGCTCTGCACAATTCGTGCAGGTTCACTGACAGCTAATCATTCCCAAAAGCGTCGTCCACCAGGCCACCTCAGCTGGCTGGAGTCAGCAGCCCTGTCGCCATGTGGGAGGGACACTGTGGGCCAACCAGCTGGTCCTCCCAGGCTCAGCTCCCATGGCAACCGACGGGCTCAGCCCTTCCTGTTCATGGCCAGGCCCTCCGCACTTCAGAGAGGGAGCAGCCTTTCTCTGCAAACCAGGAAGTAAACTTCTCCACAGAAAAAACCCACTTCCCATAAGCAGGCCCCGCAGCACCGCGCACCCTTGAGCTTCCTGTGCTCTGCTCTCCTGGGTGGGTGACTCGGTTGCTACCTATCCAATGACTACGAGGGTGCACACCTGAGGCGCAATCACACTATTCTAGGGAGACAGAAATGGGGGTTCAGACCTCCCGAGGCAGCCAGGACTGGGAGGGCAGAGACAGCAGAAAAAAGGGAACTTGTAGCAAATTTCCCCAAGTCCTGAGCTGCAGAGATCAGGGCCAAATGCCCAGTAACCAAGACAAAAATGGCTGCTGAGAACTTAAAAAGATAAGCAAGGGCTTTGGCAGGCTCTTAGTGGGTGCTGAGTAACAAAAATTAAGAGTAGGAATATACCTAGGAAGACGGGCCCTTGCAAATACTGGAGGTTGGGGGGGAGCAAGGGGAGATACCTGAAGGATTGTATCCTAGGAACAAGAGTGTCCCCCACGGTTCAGCCTTTACCTATCTAGATTCTTGTCAGCCTGGTGAAGAATGACATCACTCTCTGGGGAATATAGCATCCCCACCTGCCCCTCCATCTTCCTAAGATTTTTGATACAGTAACAAATATTGAATAAAAAAATAGTCAGCTATGCGAGGACACATAACAAGTAAAAAGCAAGACCACCAGGAAAAAAAGAACAAAAAAGACACACACACACACACACACACACACACACACAGCTGATGCAAAAGTTAGAGTTAAGGGACACCGACTGTAAACTAAGCGTTCACGAACACAGAAGATATGGCAATTCACACTTCACCACAGAACTGGAGCCCAGAAGAATAATTACATGTAAACCCTAGAATTTAAAAGCAAAATGAATGAAAGGAGTGTGCAGTCAATGGTGTGTGTGTGTGTGTGTGTGTGTGTGTGTGATACTGGGGATTGAACCCAGGGTCACTCTACCTCCAAGATACAACCCCAGCCCTATTTTATTTTTTTTTAGTTTGAAACAGGTCTCACTAAGTTGATGAGGGTCTCCCTAAGTTGCTGAGGCTAGCCTCAAACATCCGATCCTCCTGTCTCATTCTCCCAACTGCTGGGATTACAGGCGTGCGCCACCACACCCGGCTTCGTCAATGGTTTTATCAGTGCACTAGACACCCTAGAGGAAATGATGAGTGGACAGGGGATAAGGGAGGAGAATTCAGGCAGCAAGCAGCTCCCGGCAAAGGAGGATAGAAAGCGCAGAAGAGAGCACAGAGACCCGGCCACATGATTAAGAATTCGAACACGGGCCAAACTAGAGCCCAAGAAGGGGCGGAGACACTGAATGAAACAGAAGCAATGTTAGGAAGGATACTTACTGAGAATAATCTGGAATGCACACAACAAATCAAACCACAAGTTAAAAAAAAACCCATGACACCTGTGCAGGAAAAACTTAAAGAAAACTACACACAGACACTTATTAACATCACTTCTGAAAATCAAAGACAAAAATCTTCAACATTGACTTGTCCATTTTGGAGACAAAGGTGAAACACCAGTTTTAGTGTTTTTTTCAATGCTTAATAAATTTCTCATTATAGGAAAACAGAGCACAAATGTCTTCTTCGTATAAATTCAGTGGGACCCTAGGGGGTGCACGGCCTCCCGCGCTCAAAAGTAAATACCCCACCATCACCCCAGGGCCAGGCTTGGGCTGCAATCAGGATCTGTCTGTGAATTCCTGGGGCAGATGCAGCTGCTTTACAACTGTGTGACTGCCCTGTCCCAGTGTGACCCAGAGTAAATATCATAAAATAAATGTTCGATAAATTAATTGCCTAACTGGATGGTCTTCCCAGCCCATCCTTCAATTCTTTAGATTGAAGTTGAGATAGAAGAACAAAGATGGAGACTGTTTCAAACCATCTCTTCGCACCCTCACTTCTCTTTCTGGTAATAACTTATCTTCATTCAAGTTTGCCTGTATTTCTTTTTCATAGCACACACACACACACACACACACACACACACATTTTTTTTTGAGGTACTGGGGATTGAACCCAGGGGCATTCTACCTCTGAGCTACACCCCCAGCCCTATTTTTTATTCTTTATTTTTGAAACAGGGTCTCACTAAGTTGCGAGGGCCTCACTAAGTAGCTGAGGCTGGCTGCGAACCCGGATCCTCTGGTCTCAGTCTCCCAAGTACTGGGATTACAAGTGTGCACCACCACGCCCGGCTATAGAAGATATATTTGCTGAGTATCCACGGACTACAAGAGAAAGATTGCAGAACAGGAGAGAGAGAGACCACAGAAAGCAAGCAAGCACCCTCCGGTCCTGCCCGCCAGACTACGCACCAGAGAATGAGATGGGCACATAAGGAGCAGCCTGTGGGTTCCAGAGAGGCCAGCAGGAAGGTTTGCTTCTGTCTGGAGGGAGCCTGAAAGGCTTCCTGGTGGAAGTGGCATTTGACAGAAGACAGGAAGGATGGGTAGGATTTTGATAGACCAAACTGGTGTCACAGGCTTGATGAGCTGTAGCCTAAGGGTAGCTCATGGGACAGGAGCCAACACACCTGCACTCCTAGCTCTGAACTGGCACCCACAGGAAATCCAGGTCATGCATGCTATGAATAAATGCATGTATGAATGAATGAATGAATTAGCACAGGATTAAAGGTCAGAAGCAAAAGTTCAGAATATAATGTGGAATGCCTGCCCCGGGGCCTGGCTCAGGAGTGGGGAGAAGGAGGTGTGGATTGGTCCAGTCCCTAGGATCTTATTCCAAGGAATGGCATAGGACTTTGGGATCGATGAAGTCTACTGCATCTGCCTCAGGGTGACACGTGAGAGGGCACGGAATAGGCACAGCGCTCTGCACCATTCCCGTGACCAGCCTTGGACTTCTCTCCGATGTTGCTCTCAGAGGTCCCCACGCAGCACAGGGCACCCCCGGTGCTGCACATCCTGCTTATGCCAAGACTCAGAAGTCCCAAACCCACTCCCACGGCGCCAGAGATTTTCACCAAATGAGGAGAGGCGGGAGGGAAATAAAGTCCCACTTTGTTCCTGTTGTCACAGTGTTTGTCCCAGAAAACAGCAAGCACAGCACTTCCTATGAACATGGCTTTGTTTATCTTTCTCCCAGCCCCAGCTCGGGGCACTGTGGCTGTGTCGTTCCCTCTCGTCAGATGGTCCCTGGCGGGCAACAGGACTTGAGCTGTCCCAGCCCCAGGCGCCACATTTGTGCCCAGCCTGCAGAGCAGGGAGACCTGGGCTTCTTGCGCCTTTTCCTCTGCAGACCCTGGCCCCTGCCTGTGCTCAGAAACGCAGGTCCGTGAAAAGCAGCCACCACGCAGCTCTACACCACAGCAATCAGTCCACATCCACAGGTGAGCGGGGTGTGGCCGTCTTTTCAGGCCAGCAGTTACTACCAAACTCAGTGACTGGGACTGCAGACAGCAAAGGGGACGTGGATGGCATCTCCACTTCACACGGTGCTTGCATCCTGCAGAAACATACGTTTCCACTGTCTCTGGCTGCAGGATCCCACCAGGTGGCATCTCTGTTAAACAGGTGGAGTGAGGTGCAGAGTTTGGGTCCCCTGAGCACTGTCCATGCAGGGATCCAGAGAGCAAAAATGGGAAGTGCCCTGGAAAATGCACCCCAACAACAGATAAAAGCCCCAGTTGAGTAAGACAGACTACAGCCCTTTCTGCAGGACTAACCTCATTCCTAGAAATTCACATACCTGAAGAGCAGGCAGAATTGTTACTGTCATGCGTGTGTGCGCACGTGCAGTGGTGGGGATGGAACCTGGGGCCTTGTGCATGGAAGACAAGTGTTCCACCCCTGAGCTCCACCCCCAGCCCTGTTGCTGCTGCTGCTGTTCGACTAGTGTGTGTGGGGTTCATGGTTAAACTGCAGAGGAAGCATCAGAAGTGAGGCAGGTGAGCGGGCTGAGCTCCTAGTCCAGTGGCACCAGGCCTCAGTCTTCCCAACTCTGCACCTAGGTGCAAGCTCCTTCCAGCTGCTCCTGCCTGGGGCCATGCAGCCCTCTTGTGAAGATGTTTTTCCAAAGCATGGGAGGGCCCAGTCCCGCAGCAACACAGGACGCCATTGAGACCCGCTTACATGCAGTGAGGCCTCTTTTAGCTCCTGAGCCTCCTCAGGCACAGTCTCCTTTCTGTTCTTAATTCTCGTATCTTCCCTCTGCTGCTCCAACCCAGAGGCGGAGGATTCACGCGTCCACGTTTGGAAGCCCAGCCTCATCTAACCTCTTGGTCTCCACCCCGTGCCAGCTGCTGTCTGCTGGGGTGGGTACCCGAGGAGGCCACTGTTGCCCGGAGCCCTCTGAGGCAAGGCCGGAACTCGGGGGCACGTGCCTGGCCTCCTGGGGCCTCCGGAATGTCTGTCCTGGTCTCCTCTTGACTTCCACTTCCTCTACCCAGAACGAGGTGAGAGGGGGTCACTGGCTGTTTTCCAAACAGTCTATTTTTATACTCTCTTTCAAGCCGCTGCAGGAGGGTTCCGTGGGAAGCTGGACACCACTTGCTCTCCATTATTGGCCAACTCCTACGTTAACAGGAAGAAAAGAAACCTGGAGCCGGCACTGGCTCTCTTCTGCCCGCCTGGAGCCTGGCCCCAGACCGGCAGGCATGTGGAAACGCCACAAGGGACCACGCATCCACAGCAATGTGGGGTCCCCCACCTCACTCACAGGAACTGGGACTCGCCAAGCCAAGTGCAGGACTCACAATGAACAGATAACCACCTGTCTTCTTAACTTTATAGAAATGGTTTACAAAGGTATAAAAATTATCCACCCATTTACTAACTAGTTGATGATAGCAAATTGCCTTTAAATGTTTCATATCATCTTTAATGAAAGATAAAATTAATTTAGCCGAGGCCAATATAATACTCTCCTATTCAGGTAAAGAAACTTGAGTTTTGTTATTTCACTACCTAAATGTCAGTCTCAATCTCTGGTTCATAAATACACAGGTATAGTCAGGGTAAACTTTAAGAAGTGAGCCTATCTATCTATCTATCTATCTATCTATCATCTATCAGTTTATCATTCATATCTATCTTTCCATGTTTTATAACCTTTCATCAATCTATTATCTCCGTTTTTCATCTATATCTATGGGACTGTCTTCTATCTATATTTATTACCTATCTTCTACTTTCATTTATATCTACCTACCTATCACTATATCTTCCTATTTATCAATCACCTATCATCTATCACTTATCACTTATCAATCTATTTATGTATATGAATGTATAACCTATCCATCTATCTACCATGTATCCATCTATTTACCATATGATTTATGTATAAGAATGTATAATCTATCCATTTATCTACCATGTATCTACATGTATCTATGTGTAATCTTCTATGTATATCCCATCTATCATCTATACATTATCTATCATCTACTTGTCAATTATCTATCATCTACCTGTCTATCAATTATCTACCTATGACACATCTGTCTGTCATCTATCTATCTATCTATCTATCTATCCATCCATCCCCTTCCCTCCTAGACATACCACAGAATTTTATGCAGTTAAATAGGAAGTCTCCTTTTGAGAGAAAAACAAAACACCAACAAATCCCCCGTCTTCTTCTTTCATTACACTAGGTGTGGAGTTGGGGCGGCTGGGGACTCTATGGTCTCAGAGTTCTATCCAGGCTCCTCCACCCAAGCCACGGGATGCTGGGCACATTCTCAACATCCACAGAATCCCATCAACTGGGATCAGATTAGATGATTTCTAGGGTCTATTTAGCTCAGAGTCTTAAAATTCAATTTTGAAAAAGCAAAACTTTGAGGGTAGGTTTGTCAGTCATGATGTTTTTGAACAGGTTTCCTAGCTCATAATTCTTCTGTTATTTGTCTATGAAAAACAAGCATCTAACCAACCTTCTTGAAAGCAAATGAGAAATGGGCAGGCAGCCAGATGTAATGAGAATTAATTAGTGAAAACCTTAACAACTGAAAAAAAAGGCAGTGCATGTTTTTTTATGAGAAAAAATCCTGCATTTCATGCCCTATTGACACTCCACACACAGAAACTCAGAGGAGCAGCTTCCAAATGGACGAACGCACACTTTCTTGGTGACAAGTCTTTCCTCTTGATGTCAATGTCACGTGACAAACCGGCTCCAACCTCTCAAAGCCAGCAAGGGTTTCATCCCCCTGAGGGGGTCAGGGGACTCCCAGCCATCTCTGTAGTCAGAATTCCCATCTGCCAACAGCCAGGTCACCTTTCTGTGACAGTCTTATCCCAACTGGAATTATCCCCTTCAAAAAGATTCATGCCACAGTCTTCCTTTTAACCAGTAACACAAAAAGAACCAGGGAATGCAAGTAAAATTCTTCACCACAATCAGGGTCCTGTTTTCTCTCACTCTTAGACGATGTCCTATTTATTTTCAGAGGTTTTGATCTGAACAAAAAGCTGGAAGGAAAACACATTCCCCCATTTACACGGTGTTGTGTGGAGAATTCTAATGTCAAAACAGTGAAAACAGTTCTTTCCTTCACAGTGCATGTTTCCAAAGCAGTTTTTGCACTTAGGATGCAGAAAGCGAGGCCAGTTCCTTCAAGGGACTAAAAAAGCCCCTTAGCAACTTACAAGACAGGAGCATCCTTAAAAACTGCAGTGCTGTGAGTTCTCAGGAAAACAAAGACTTCCTTCCCACTAGACTTTAAAGACAGAGCCACTGAGGCTACCTGGAGACCACACACGACCTGGGGATGCAGCCAACCCAGAGCTGAGAAACGAGGGGCCAGGGTGTGGGAGAAGAAGGAGAGGGAGACCACGTGCCTGAGGACAGAGCTCCCACCAAACCCAACCTGGAACCAGAGCCACCCACGCTGTTCAGCTACATCTCCATTATTAATATTTTTAAATGATAAAAATAGAAACAACACAAAATTTACCATCTTAATTTTTGAGTACACTGTTCCGTGGCATTAAGTGCATTCACTGGGTGTTCAACCATCACTACCAAACATTCCCAGAACGTTTTCTTCTTGCAAAACTGAAACTCTGACCCCACTAAACAAATCCCTCCTCCTTCTTCTTCCAAGCCTCTTGTAACCCCCATTCTACTTTCTGTCTTTACAACTTCTACTCCTCTAGGGACCTCATATAAGTGGAATCATACAGGATTTGCACTTTTGCCACTGGCTTCTTTCACTTAGCATCATGTCCCCAAAGTTCATCCATCTGGGAGCATGTGTCAGAATGCCCTTCCTTTTTAAGAATGAATACTATTCCATTCTACGGACATCCCTCATTCTGCATAGCCACCATCGGGCCATGGACACCTGGGTGGCTTCTACCTTTTGACTACTGTCATTAGTTACATTCTCCCCTAATTTATTTTGCCAGGTGGAGTTGAGAATGGTCACTTGCCACAGAAAGTGGCCTTAATGATGATGCAAGACGCCGGCTCCGCGCTGCTCCCATGAGGCGGGAGCAGAGACAGAGAAGCATAAGGCAGCAGAGGGCGGCCAGGCTATGGAGACGGTGGGCAGGGTGGCCCCGGAGGCAAGAAAGGACGCGTAGGAATCAACTTAAGAAAGAGCCTTCCTTATGCTGAGCAAAACACCCCAGTACCAGAGGGAGAGCCTGCCTGATCCACTCCGGGCACAGTGGCTGACCGGACACGGGGCCATAGAGATCGGCATGAGGGTCACAGCAGCGTCCCCATGGGAATGGCCGAGAGGACAGCAGCAGAGCCCTACACTGCTGAAGTATGCCCTGACGGTGGAGTCTCCCATTCCCAGAGTAATTCCAGTCCCACAGCTGCATCTGTCCACTGGGCAGGAAGTGTCAGTGCTTTCTGTCTTCAGGGAGAATTCCCAGAGGATCTGGCTTCCCTTAAGAAGCAGGACAGGCCACACATGCTGAACTCTGCCACAGTTCTTGTAAGGAAAAGATCATTTCAGACTGCAGGTACAGAGGCATCTGGACCCAGCATGATCATTTTCTCCTATAATGACCACACATGGAAGTCTGAGTCCTGTTCACACCCAGGATGCAGGGGAGCAACTCGCCTGTGGCCTCAGAAGTCTTTGGTCACGACCTGGGACCCTTGTTTGCTATGGAAGATTCCACTGGACATGAATCCAAAGAGGCATCCTTAGAGGGCTGTCATCTCTCAGAACCCCGGAGTACTTGTGGGATCTGTAGCCATTATGCCCTCAGTCCATAAAGTACCTGGGACCATCGTAAGCTTATAGGAGCTTTCCCGTGTGGTTTCAGAAACTGGAAGACTACAGAGCTTTCTTAAGCTGGGTCCCCAGCCAGACCATGGTATCTTCACCCAGCACTTCTGACACCCTGTCAGCGATGGTGGGTGCAATATAGTGACTTCCTTGTTGGGTAAGTATTCACCTCAGCTCCAGCGACACCTAGCTAACAGTCCACCCACTGCTGACAAGCTTCAGCTGCAGTTTCACCATATAAGTAGAAACTCAGAGTATATTCTTAAGTTATCAATATATTACTAATAATTGCTATCTGTGTGATACTTAATGGGCTACATGGCCCTCAGAACAACACACGAAGGTGAATGCCATCATCTATCTACGCTGGCGAGAGGCTGAGGCTCAGGGCCCCTCCGCACCTACACCTGTAGGGAAACCTTCACGCGACCCTGGAACAGGATGTGAACACGGTTCTGGGGTTTCCCAACCTTGACTCTAGGAAAACCCTGTTCTTTCACTGAACACAGCACCGTGGCTGGAATCCTGGCAGTGCAGGTACATGGCGTCTCAGTCAGCCCAGGCTGCTGTCACACACACGTCAGACTGGCCTTTAACGTGCGTTTATTTCTCACGGTCCTGGAAGGGGAAGTCTATGGTCACGGTGTCAGCAGGGCTGGTTTCTCTGAGGCCTCCCTCCTGGGTTTGTGGACGGCTTCTTCTCCCCATGTCCTCACATGGTCCCCCTCGGTGTGTCTCCTAATCTCCTCTTATAAAAAGACACCTGTCTTACTGGATCAGGGCACACCCAAGGGACTCCCTTGAACCCCATCACCTCTGTAGAGACCCATATCCAAATGTGGTCACTTCCTGAGCCTCACCTTAGGGCTTCAACATGTGAATTTGGGGGAAAGGGAGAATTGAGCCCTCGTACAAGGAGTGTGATTGGGGAGGCGTGGCCTGGCAGATGATGACGAGGGCTACCCCAGGGTCATCAGTAGGGTTACTGGAGTTGAGGCATGAAGCTGGACACAGTGGAAGCGGCCCCAGCAAGCCCTCCAAAGGTCAGTGGCGAGCTGTACGAAGGGAAGCTGGCAGGACGCATGGGTGGAACCATGGCTCCCGAGGAGACCACACAGGGTGTCTAAGCGCCTTCCAGCTCTGGTGGACAGAGGCAATTTCAACCAGACAAGGCAGAGCTCAGAAGGAGTGAATCGTGCCAGAGCCTGTGTCCCATGGGGCCCTGGACTGAGCAGAGGAGACGGGGACCCATTTAACAGTTCCTTCCTTCTTGCCTCGCCCCGTGGCTCACGGCGCAGGCTGGGGAGCCCTGGGCAGGTGTTTTAGCTTTCCCAATCGCAGCTGCTTTTGCTTTTGTGTTTTTGACTCAGGTTTCCAGTTCTTCTCTTTCTAGCAGCAGGCTCCCGGTGCCGGCTGGTGGTAGGGTGTCCTGTGGGCTGGTGGGCAGCGCCTGATCTGCGGCCATGCAGCTGCCCCCACTCCACCGGCGCATGCAAGGCCTCTAGCTTCAGCTGCGGCCAGCCGCTGCTGTCCCGTGCAATCTGTGTGAAGACCCAGGCCACCAGCATTGCTGGAATGCCACCAGGCTGCGCTGGCATTTGATGAGGCTTCCAGAGAAGCACTGAGCGTATGAAAATTGCTGCACACGTAACAACTGACGTTCCGATTAAGCTAATTCGCAGACTCTGCAGCTCCTGCGGAGGCAGCTCGCTCTCCTCAAAGGCCATTCTGGGACAGATAAAGCAACACTGGGCACTCTTGGCAGCCCTGCCCCTGGATGACACCTGTCCCATGGAACTGAGCTCAAGAGATGAGCACTGTGCTCTGAGGAGAAGGAGGATGCAGACCAGGGTTCCGAAGATCTGCCCCGCAAATAGATCAAAGTGACCCGCTTTCCCTGCACACTGTCCCCTCTCCAAAAGAGCCAGCCTATTAAAGTCTGCAGCCGAACAGGGCCACCTCCTCATCTGAGACATCCTCAGCATTACCTACCCAGCAGCTCAGGGCGGGGGACCCTAATGAAGCTCCCCCTCCGTCCACCCACCATGTTCAATGACAGCTGGTATTCACTGAGCACTTCCTGCCCCTCTCTGCTCTCCGGGGAAGAGGATTATCATTGCGTTTTAGAGACAAGGAGATTACAGCATGAAGAACTGGACACGCACATCTAGCAACCACCAGAACTGGTCCCCCTCAGCACGCAGAACGAAGCAGGGAGCAATAGCAAACACACAAGCACACTGGGAAGCATGTGGCATTGGGAGAGAATGGGCAAAAATCAATTGCAAAGTGGAAATTATCTCCATTTGGGAATGGAATATTATGGGAGGGGTGTTGTTAAAGTCTAGCTGTGACAAACAGCTGGACTTTAACAACAGACTTTAACAGCAGAATTTAACAACAGACTTTAACAGCTAGACTTTAGCCCCTTCAGCCCTTCGGGGCGACTGCTCTGTGCCCCGGTGCCCCCATGCTGAGGACTCTGCAGCCGCATGCCCTGCACTGCCCGGCACAGCTGGAACACATGCTCAGGACCGTGTGGATGCCCGGAGCTGAGGCTGCCTCACACACTCTCACATCACCCGGCCCCATCCACACAGCGGGCAGGGAGATCATTTGCAGCCGTGGATGAAATTCCCATGGCCTCCCTCAGTCTCCTCCCCCGAGTCTGAGCTGCCAGCATCTCAGAGCCACATTCTGCATTCTGTCCACGTGCATCCTGGTCCACCTGGCACTCTTCTCTTAGTGGTACAGAACGTGATGGCTTGTCTGACATCCCACACGTCTTGGATGGGTCAAAAGAGACCCCAAGCCAAGAAGGCCAGAAAGAGGAGGCGCAGCATTATTCCAGGATTAAAAGAGAGACTTCCATATCCAGCAAAAATACTTCCTGGGAGGAAGGGAAGAAAGACATTCCTAGATAAAGAAAAATGATGAGAATTTGTTGTTTGTAAACCTACCCTTCAGGAATGGCCAAATTTTCTAAAGAGAAAGAAAATCCTAAGGTTTGAAACTTGGAAAAGTAAAGAATATCAGACTGGGGAAAAATAAGGGTAAATGCAATAATCTTAGCCAGGCGTGGTGGTGCACGCTTGTCATCCCAGTAGTTGGGAGGCTGAGAACGGAGGATCCGGGTTCGCGGCCAGCCTCAGCTACTTAGTGAGGCCCTCCGCAACTTAGCAAGACCCTGTTTCAAAATAAAGAGTAAAAAATAGGGCTGGAGGTGTAGCCCGGAGGTAGAATGCCCCTGGGTTCAATCTCCAGTACCGAAAAAAAAAAGAAAATACAGTAATTTAGCCTTTTTGTGAGCTTCCAAGGTCAATTTTGACGGTCAAAGCAAAAAAAGCAGATCACTGTCACATACGGTGTGATGTATGATGCAAATAGACACCACAGCTAAAAGGATCCTGTTTTAAAAGTGGGGAGGGATTGAAATAACATTGCTATACTTCATTAGAAATGGTAAAATGTTGATACTGGTTGCTAGATGATGATGAGTTACTTACGTACATCATACGCAACCACTAAGAAACTCCTATGAAGGGATATACTCAAAAACATTATCCATAAATCAAGACAGAAACTCACAGCAAGGCAAGAAAAAAATGGAGAGAAACAGGGAAACAAACAGAAAAACATGTGTGTTCATATTTTCCAACAAGAATCATACTTGGCATTTAAGCCCACATGAACACAATCCATTTCAAATCTGTGTTCATGTGTAGCACAAAGAGGACTCGTTTTACCTTTTCTGCACAGGAACTTTCCAGTTCATGTACGGGACAGCCCCTCATTCCCCCGCTGACTGGCACCAAAGTTCCCATCATGTGTGGATCTGTTCTGCATTTCCATCTGTTTTTCGATTATGATAGTTTGAATTTTAAGCGTCTCCCGTGTCCATGTGTTCTAGGCTCGGTCCCTAGTGTGAAGCTTTTGGGAGCTAGTGGCACTATATCCATTTTGAATCAACTTATTAAAAGTTCCATTCACACACAAATCTGGTGGCGTTTAATTGGAATTAAAATTAAATGCATAGATGAAATTGGGAATGTCTTGTATCTTTATGACATGGTCTTCCTAGCCCCAAACATAGCCTTTGTCTCCATTTATTTATAACTTTTTAAACATGTCTTATTTGTTAGCTCTGATTTTTCTTCTGTTAAGAAAAACAATCTGTGAGTACTTTATTGATCTAGTTTCACTTCAATGAACACCATAATAGTCCTGATTTGATTTCCTCCAGCCAAAGTGGAGCATGAGCTACAAAGGCCACGGAGACCGCGATGATGACAAAGAGCTGTCAGGCAGCAGAGCTGACACGCCGCTGAGGAAACTGCGTCCTCCTCCGAGGGTCTCCTCTGGGGTGCAGCAGATGGCTGGCTGGATGACTGGTCTGCTCCCCACAAAACAGACACAGGAGGGGATGCAAGACCCACATCGCTCGAGACCAGATCTACTCTTCAGTGGAAACCCTTCCTTCTTTTACCTTCTCACTCCTGTGAGGAAGCTCCACAATATTCTAGAAGCTTTTCTCTCTACACTCAGTCACCCAAGGAAGCTGGCCATCCCATGATAACCCTGGTGCCCAGGCCAGGGGGGCCTTCACTCCTCTCCCCACCCCAAGTCTGTGAAGTTCTATTCAGTTTGGTTTCCCTGTTTGACCAGGTTCCCACCTGTCCTGGATCCAGGAGGACACAGAGAGGGTATGGCCCGTGATGAGCCTCCTGGTCACAACCTTCACTGTAAACCACCACTTGGGCACCTTGAGTCCCAGGCAGACTCAGGGCTGATACAAAGTAAGCAAGTGTGGGGTTCCCTACAGACCCTAAGACCAGAGCAGCTGACCCACCACCCGATGGCTGCATGCCCAGACCACCAGCTCCCCCCTATTGCCTGTCACCCAGTCCTCATCCCAGCCCAGCTGGGTCCCTTTTTGCCTCTGAAAGTTAGTATGTGTGTGCACGCGTGCGTGTGTGTGGTGGGGTATGTGTTTTAATACAGGAAAGGGAGACAGAAGACTATGGGAGGGAGGAGGCCAAAAACAGTTAAAAACTGTTCCCACTGTATCAATCACTTATCCAGTACCTGGAGTGAGCATCAATCCCAAGCCCCATGCAGTCTCACCTTTATGATTTTTCAGTGTAGGCATAGATTTGAACACTAATAGCTTTCAGCTCACACATTTCTCAAAACTACTGAGAGATCTGGTTACATTACACATATCAACATTTCTCACAAAGCGAATAACAGAATGGAAAATAGAATAGCAGCTGTCCTTTGCCGAGTGGCTCCTCTGTGCCAGGCACCCCGCGAAGCCACTTACAGCAGTTACCCAGTTTAATCCTCTTAAAAAACCTTTCCACCTGAAAATTATTGCTCCTATCCTATGGATGAGGAAACTGAGATTCTGAGAGGTGATGTTAGGAAACCTGTTCAAAAGATGCCAACAAGACATCCCTGCCTCCCACCAGTGAGGTCTCAAATTCAGCAACCTTCATTTGATAAACTTACCCCCCACTATGGGAGTTACCTCTTTTCCCCAAAATGCAATATAATATTCTTCTTAGAGAGGACAAGGAACCCATTGTACAGGTTTGCCCTGAGTGTGGGGAAGGCATAGGATTCTTTTTATGATTTATAGCCCTGTCACCGTGGTTCCCGCTTAAAAAGCCCCAACATAACACAGAAGAGGGCTTGCAGGACCCCTAGCAGCTGGCTGCAGGCCAGCAAAGAGAGAACACAGCCTCGTTGCCAATATAGATGGACCAAGATTCATTCCATCTCACCTGGAGACCTAAGAAATTTATTTCCATCCTAACCAGACAATCTCTAATACATATGGAATTCGTGGAAAATTACGATCATATATATGTGACATTAAAAGGGCAGGAAGGCTTCCACATGGCATCGTCTTCCATTTGGTTTCAAGAGTCTCTCAGCCCTAGAAGGGACAACACAGGAGACTCCCAGACAGGAAGAGTGGGGTGGACCCTGGCCCGCCCGGGCTTGTCTTAGAACTGCTGCTCAGAATTTTGGGTTTTCTTCTTTCTCTTAATCCCCCACATCATGCCAGCTAAAACACACGCCCACAGGACCAGCTGAATCCACAAGTCAGCCAGGCAGGAGGATGGGACAGATGCTCCCAGAGGCTACCCAGGTCCCAGCCCCGGCCCCTGCCACTCAAGGAGCCCTGAGACCCTTCCACAGGGGGTCCCAGGAAGAAGAGACAGTGAGGAAACCAGACGCCCACCACCCGGACACTCTGCTAACACAATCTGAGCAGGTTATTTCAATGAATGCATGCTTTGCTTCAAAGTCATGGTCTTGTTTAGAAATACTGGCTTCCATTACTCCAACCACAAAAGAGGTTCGAATGAATCTCATTTAACCCCCAGCGTCTGTTCCTACCGCTTGCTCCCAGCCTTCAGGAAAAGCAACTGCTTCTCTGAAGCTGTGCTCAGAGCTCCCAAGAGCAGCCTCCAGGGCCTCTGGAGGTGCAGGAGTGGGGAAGCCCCATCCCGCAGGGCCCCAGGAGTGGACGGTGACAGCCCTGGGACAGCAGGCTCACTTATCACTTCTGCAAAAGAATGTGCTTGCTGTGCCGGGAAGCAGTCCCGCTCCGGAAAAGCCGCACATCTGTAAACCAGGCTTTTGTTCGCCCAGTGAATCTCAGCAAAGACAAAGCGAGACTTTCCCAGGAAGGAGAAGCCCTCTGCACTCAAGGGCTGGGACGATTTGTCCCAAAGCCTCAGGGACTCGGGAACTGCCACTGAATGGTAAGGGGACTCCAGGAACAGGCAGCTTTCTTCCCAAACCTGTCCAGGCTTCCTGGCCCCTTGACCTCTGACATCCCACCTCCTACACCATCTCCTCTCCTCTCTTCTTCTTCCTCCTCCTCCTCCTCCTCCTCCTCCTCCTCCTCCTCCTCCACCTCTTCTTCCTTCTCCTGCCTCCTTCCAGCCCTCCCCCGCCACCCAGATCAGATTTCAGCAACTGGACTTGGGCAGAGGTTGGAGCAACAAGCCTCTAGAAGCACAAGGACTCAGCAGGACTGAGCCACAAGCACTGCTGTCCTGCTTACCTGGGCACCTGGGGGCCAGGTCAGTCCATGGAATGGTCTGGAAGACGTGAGCTTTATGGAAGGCCCTCTGCAGGATCTGTCCCCAGCAGCCTTATGGAGATCCCGGTCCCGAGTCCCGGAGTCCCTTTCCCAGTGGCGGGCGTCCCCCACCCACCCAGGCAGGGCTCTGTGTTCTGGCCTGTCCCGGGGGAGCCAGGGAGGGAGGCGGGGCGGCCACCTCTAAAGAGGCCCATTCAGAGGGCGGCTGGAGAGCTGGTCTGAGGAAAGAATCCGGGATTGTGGGCTGCTGGGCGGCCTGCCCAGTCCGTGCCTCCAGACGTGGCCCCGCCCGCTACAGCCTGCAGCTCCCTTCCTTTCCATTTCTTCCCCTCTGTTCCTCCTCCCTCTTGAAACTCTTGAAGTCTCCCTGCTGCAACCCACCAGGCCTTGATCTCAGGCCCAGAGCCCCCTCCAGCACGCAGGGGGCATGTAGCCACTGACCACACCCCAGTACCTGCCCCTGCCGAGTCAGTCCCTGCCTGGTGAGCCGAGGGTCTCAGCAGCCAGCGTGACCCGTGGGCACTCTGCTCACTGTCCCTGCTGGAGCAGCACGGGTCCCTAGATCTGCTGCTCCCTCTCGGCCTTTCACTTCTCCCTGCACATTACCGCCTGCTTGGACCCTGCAGGTCTCCTCCTGGCCTGGCTGCAGTGGCCTCCTGTGACAGATGGAGCCTGACCCTCAACACCTCAGCCCCTTCACCTGGCTGCTGGCCCACCCTACCAACAGCGTGTTGGCAGTGTCTACACCCTGAAGCCCATTCTTCCTCCTTCAATGCTCATGTGGCCAACCTATGGACCCCTGCCAACTGATGTCCTCCTACACATTCTTCAAAGCCCATTACAAGCCGGGCATGGTGGCGCACGCTTGTAATCCCAGTACTTGGGATGCTGAGACCGGAGGATACGGGTTCGTGGCCAGTCTCAGCTACTTAGTGAGGTTCTCCGCAACTTACTGAGACCCTGTTTCAAAATAAAGAATAAAAACAGGGCTGGGGGTGTAGCTCGGAGGTAGAATGTCCCTAGGTTCAATCCCCAGTACCGCAAGAAAAAAAAAAGCCCATTACAAATGTCCCCATATGTTTCGCAGGGTTTGGGACACTCTCTCCCCAAGTAGAAGGGAGAACTCTGTCCCCCAAGGCCTGAAACCTGACTGCAATACAAGCCACACAGCAGAGCACAGAGACTTCTCTTGGCCTGGGGAGCCCAGCACACTGCTCAGGGTTGTACCACGAGGGCAGCACAGGGAGTGTGCACCACTGGCTCTTCAGATGCAAGCACCAACATGGGTTCTCCTGGAAGCTGTCCCTGGGAGAGAAGGTCCTGCGTTGCCCTGGGATGTCACCTTCGCTGCATGCACAGCGGCTGGCAGGGCTCTGAGGACGGCCTCAGGGAGCTTCTTGTACGCACATACAAGTCTGCGGACTACCCTGGCTTGCACAGAGCCCTCTGGCACGCTCACCAACCTGGCGGATGTGAACAGGTAAACGGCCCTCACAGGAGGGTAACAGACTCCCAGGACCCTGGGCCCCATGTCTAGGGTCCTGGCCAGGAAGCCCCAGGCCTCCTCCCACAGGTCCGAGCAGGCACTTCCTCCCAATTGTTTATGTATCTGCAGGGCAGTGGCTCCTGCAAAGGAGGCCGTAGGAAATGCCTGACCACAGGCAGCAGCCTCAGCGGAGACGGATGGACCGGCCTTTCCGTGGCAGAGGAAGGCAGCCAGGGTAGCAGAGCCACGGAAGGGCGGCCACGCCAGGATGACACTCCCTGGGGCAGGTCTGTTCCCTGTGTGGATGCCACGCAGAGTCCAGGCTAAACCTGCTGGGTTGGGCAGAGGAGGGGGCAGGGCATGCTGCGCCTGTACACTTGTCAAAGCCCATGGCCTGAGCAATTCCAAGCAGGCTTGTACAGACATCTAAGAACTTTCTAGAGATCTGCCGAGCCCCCACTCCTTCTCTCTGCTTGGCTACAGTACCAGGGACTAGAGTCATTTCAAGGTTGTGCTCCAAGTGGCTGCGATTCTGTTGGCAAAGAGACACATTAGGGGGAGAAAATCCTTCCCAGAAACCCTGCTACCCTGCCCCAGAGACTGCACTCTGAATGCCCCACAACTGGGCTCTGCACCAGACAGGACATCCACAGAAGAGTGGCAAAGTCCTGAGATCCTGCAGAGGCGCGGATGAGTCTCGCAGGACAGGAATGGCAGCCCTCACCTCCCGAGCAAGGGTGCTGGTCCCACGCCACCTAGCCATCTGGCCCTTCCTCCACAGGCTCAGGCTCAGGCCCTTCCCAGGGCGGATGCACTTGGCTCCCAGGAGACAGTCCCTTGTTCCTCTCTAGCACCTTCTCTGTGTTGGGATGTGATCCTCTCTGCACCAGGAAGGTTTTTCCTGAGCAAAGGGATTCTCGTTTGCCTGCCTCTGGTTTGGGAAAGCTTAGTCTTTTGCCCTTTGTCCACATACGCATATACATACAAGTGTGGGGGTCAGAAGAAGTGCTCATAGGAAGTGACAGAAACCCAAATGACACATGACCATGAGGATATGCATACGTGATCTACCATGTGCTGTCAGTATGTGGCCCCTCCAGATTCTCAGGTTCCATATCCATGAACTCAACCAAAGATGAAAAACACTTCTTTAAACATCACATCTATCCTGAATATGTACAGACTTTTTTCTTGTCATTACTCCTTAAACAATACAGTATAACTAAGTGCATACCACTTACTCTGCATTTAGGTACTAGAGATGACTTAAAGTACATGGGAGAGCCTGGTGTGGTGGCTCACACTGTAATCCCAGTACATGGGAGGCTGAGACAGGAGGATCACAGGTTCAAGACCAGCCTCAGAAACTTAGCAAGACTCTCAGCAACCTAGCAAGACCCTATTTCAAAACAAAACAAAAAATTAAATTAAAAAGGGCTGGGGTGTAGTTCGGAGGTAGAATGCCTCTGGGTTCAATCCCCAGTAGCGCGCGCACACGTACACACACACGTGCGTGGGAGGGTGTGCGTAGGTTTTGTGCAAATGCCACACCATTTCCCATAAGGGACTTGAGCATCTCCAGACATTGGTGTCCACGGGGAGTTCTGGAACCATCCCCCACTAACACGGAGGGACAACTGTACCCACTAAGCCATGGCAGAACTTAATCAAAGATGGGGTGCTTCTCTGCCTCATTGGGATGGTCAAGGCATACTAACCGGGGGCACCAGGCACTGTTACTAACACCCCAAAGACTCTGGACTGCAGGTCCCAGCTGTTAACAGAGTGGGGCAAACTGAGACGCTTAAAACTCAGGTCCCAACTCAGGACCACACCCCTTCCTCAAGTCCCATGATCCCAAACCCTCCAAGGGTGTCAGCCCAATGGGACATTTTGAGAGGACTGAGAAAACTCCAGAGTGTTTTGCATGCCCTGCTTCTACTCTTATTTCTAAGAAAGAATCCCCAGATACCACGCACAGTACACACATTCTTATTTTGCTTGTGTTTAAAGGCTGTTAAGTTATGCAACTCATTCAAGATCACAGACGCAGGGCTATCTGTTACTGAGACCCAGGGCGATCCTGCGGAGCTGGGAATCATGATAAAAGCAGAAATCCCGTTGACAGCACATCACAGTAACTTTTGCATGCTGATGTTCAAGAATAGTCCACGGGGTGTAATGAAAGGAGCTGACAAATGAAATCAGAAAAACAAAGATTCCTCTAAGCCCAAAGCGAGCAGATAAAAGAACACACTCCATGGTGAAGGAGTCTTCCAGCTCCCGTGGGGTCCTGGGGCACCGCCCTGTGGAGAGGTGTCAGCAAAGGGTGCTGACACTCTGTGCTCTTTGAGCTGCATTCCACGCAAGTGGATTCATGTTCTCATCTCCATGGACTCCCAAGGGCACATTCACAGGCCAGCGCCTCACTCGGACCCCCAGGCACTCATCCCCGATGTTTACTCTGAAATATATTTAGAAGCAGTGCACTCTTCTGTTTTCTGACCTGATGAAGGAGAAGGCTGAGGTATTTGACAATCCACAGGCCACTTGTCTGGGGTCCCCATTCACCAGGATGCATTCTTTGGCACAAATGGGAATGCAAAGTGTATCGCAGATGTGTGTAAATTCAACATAAACACAGGCATTCCAAGTTACCAAGGGCCTCCATGAACAATATGCTCATTCACATTGAATACACGCTTCTATCCCCGTCATAAATACGCTCATTAAAAGTTCATAAAATTTCAAAAGAAAAGGGAGTCGGGTACAGGAAGGAAAGAGAAAGATTAGTGGAAGCATTTTATTATCTGCCAGGCTTTGAAGCATGACAACTTTAAATAAATAAATAAATAAAGCTCTGCCTCAAAATAATCTTTTCTCTCCTTCCCTCTTGTTCTTGCTGTCTCTGTGTCTCCAACTCTATCTCTGGGTCTTCCTTTCTTCCTCTTTTTAGTAAATATCATCCATTTTTTGCCCTTTGAAGCCAACGAAATCCACGGGGTCCCAACGTCACTAACCCAAACCATGTCCCCTCTCTCTTGAGCCCTGAGCAAAATCCTTGCATGCCCTCACTTCTTGTCACCCTGTGAACATGCAGAGGGACCCAGCACCTCCTCCGGGGCCTTCACAAGCCTCCTTCTGATGCATAGTGCAGAAGAGATGGCATGATTAGAAACCAGGCCTCAAACAGACCCCGCTCTGCTCTACAAAATAATTGAACACGAACTAGGAGTTGCAAAATATATAAGGCATTCTCTTGAAGTAAATGTTCATTAACTGCTAATCATTTACAGGGAAGCCAAAAGTCCTCAAAGGCTTTCTAAATAGCGCTTGCAAAACTGTTATGTGACAAGAATGTTCTGGAATTATACAGGAGCGATGGTCATGCAACATTGTGAATGTACTAAACGCCACTGAATTGTTGGCTAAAAACAGTACTTTGGAGAAGTTTGAAAGCTGAGGGATATCATAAACATAAGACATATTTCATGAAACAATTCATCAGATTAAGAAACAATCTACATCTGAGGGTTCATAATTTTCTCTATTTTGATTCTATGAAGGTTGAGAGTAAATGACCTCGCTACTCAAAATCTTACAAATGTTTTCTTTTACGAGAAAAGCATTTCCTTTTGAGGCTCACATCTGGAATTTTGGGGAATTGAGGGTTACTGCCTCGTGCATGCGTGCTTCTGGGGTACAATGTGGTGCTCTCTGCCTGCAAAGCTCTTGACTGAGGGCTGCGTTCTAGGCTCCTGCTTCTCGGCCTACATGGAAGGTCCAGAAGGTTCTGGCTGGTCTCTGTCCTCAGGAACCTCAAGGCAGGACTACAGATAGGAAAGAACCCACCCAGGACCTGACATCTCGGGGCCTATGGCTACTCTGCTATTTCCTGTACCTGCCCCACTTCACATCACAACCACTTTCAAATCATAATATGCTCCTGGAGCCGGGCGTGGTGGCGCACGCTTGTGATCCCAGTACTTGGGAGGCTGAGACAGGAGGATCCGGGTTCGCGGCCAGCCTCAGCTACTTGGTGAGGCCCTCTGCAACTTAGTGAGACCCTGTTTCAAAATAAAGAATAAAAAAATAGGACTGGGGTGTAGCTTGGAGGTAGAATTCCCCTGGGTTCAATCCCAGTATCACACACACACACACACACACACACAAAACGCTCCTGGGAGAACTCAACGACCCCTGATTTTGTACTGAAATACTACTTAGGTGAGTCAATAGTTAACCACCCATCACTTTTCTGGAGTGGGTGCTGTCATCCACAGAGGAGCGCAAGGGCCTGTGGGAATGGGCCTGTGCCTGGGAAGAGCAGTTTTCTCAGCCCCCTCCTGTGGAGGGAGAGGCACCAGGGGGCTTCTCTGTCCTGAACCACACTCTCTGCTGTGGTCCAAATGTGTCCCCTAAGTTCCATAAGTGAGACTAGCCAGCCACAGAAAGTGAAGGGTCACATGTTTTCTCTCAGATGTGGAAGCTGAGGAGTAATCAGGATACTAGAAGGACTTCAGATAACAGAGGAGAAACCCCAGTGGAGCGATGGAGTGGGCATCAGGGAGGGAGAGGGAGGGAGAATGAATGAAGGAAACATGTCCACTGAAGTTATAGTTATGTACATATGTGAAATCACCACTGCCAATCTCAATATCATATATGGGGAAGGGAGGGAGTGGGGAGGGAGCCGGGGGGAAGCTCACCAAATGCTGTGTGCATTATGTCCCTATCACTCTAACCTACATTATGATGTGAGACTACAATGCACCAATAAAAGTGTGTGTGTGTGTGTGTGTGTGTGTGTGTGTGTGTGTGTGTGTGTATAATAAAATAAAAACAAACAAAAGAAAACTTAATCCCAATACAATAATGTCGAGGGCTGGGCCCCGTAAGAGGTGACTGGGACACAGGACCCTGCCCTCATGAATGGTTCATGCTATTATCTCGGGGTGGGTTCTTTCTAACAGAGACACTCAGTGCCCTCCATTCTCTCTCTCTTTCTCCCCCCTCCCTCCATTTGATGCCCTCACCAGATGTGACTCCTCCATCTAGGACTTCCCAAGACTCCAGGACTGTAAGCCAAATAAATTCAGTGTCATTACAAATTATGCAGGCTGTACTAACTATTCTGTTACAGCAGCAGAACACAGACTTAAACATGCCCCATGCTGCTGCCTAGAGTTACAGCCATTGCTGGTTTTCCTGGCTTATGATCTCACCCCTGTGTTTTACTATTCATGCTGTGGTTGTATGAACTGTTGCTTGCTGAATGTCCATCAGGTCTGAGCAGGTACCTGAGCTACACGTTTCCCTTAGTATTCACAAGAACTCCACATAGTAGATGATACCAAAGCTCAAGGAGGGCCTGAGACCTACCTGAGATTGCTATTAGGAAATGTAAGAGCCAAGGTGCATCTGGCATTTGATCAGAGAGAGACGACTGTCCAGACAGAACCACTGGACACCACCCTGCCTGGACCACCCAGGATGCCCTGTCCACTAGGAGGCACTTCGATGGCTGGGTGGTGGTTCCTACAGCGGGGTGCTGTGATAACAGTCTGCTTGGGCCTAGCAATAGAACTCTAAATGATTAAGATGCTGGATGCCCAAAGCTGTCAAAATATGTAGATGCCCAAGTGCAAAAAATCTGTTTAGTCATCTAAGTTCTGTTCTTCATGACTAATTTAGATTATAATCAAACAGAAAAAAGGCAGTTCAATTTCTACTGTTTGGGGTGATAGAGAAGCCAGGGTAGGGGGAGGACTGATTCAGAGCATGTGCCAAATACTGCAATGAAAATTCTCCCACTTTGGCACTCTCAAGGCTACCCATGTGGTGCCAACTGGCTCGCGGACTCCCTCACACTCTCAAGTTGGCTCTCAGGTCTAGAAAGTACTGGCAGGCCCAACCTGGGCTTTCATCCCCCTTTGCTCTAGGTCTTCATATTATTCAATATAGGCTTCTTCTTCTTCTTTATTTTGCTACTGGATATTTTCAAACAGGTTCTTGCTAAGTTTCTGAGGCTGACCCCAAACTTGCAATCCTCCTGTCTCAGCCTCCCAAATACTACACTAAAGGCTTCTTTAACTCACCCAGCTATTGATAAATCTAGAGGATGTTTTGGTTCACTTTTTCTTTGCTTTGATTGTTTATTGCAGGGTTACTTATTCCTGGGAAGGCGGGGTGCTAGTGCCTGTGGCAGGGAGCAGGCCCAGGCTGGTTCCCAGGACACCTGGCGCTGGAGCCTAATGGCTAAACAGAGTGTATAAAGGACCCGGAGAGACACAAGGAACATGTGAAACCTGATGTAGGCGAGGGCTGCATGCAGAGTGGCCCTGAATGTTACACTGGGTAGTGGTGGCCTGTTCTGCAGCAGCCTCTCTTTGACCAATCCCCAGGGCCCCCTGAGCTCTCTTCTCCATAAGCCCTCACCCTCAGCCTTCTACATCCTTCCTTAACAAGCTCAGCTCTAGCAAGAATTCTGCTTAGTCATCCCCCACTTTTGTTATCTGATCACCATTGGTATCTGGTTAAGTTCCTCATCCCTTACTTTTTATGTCTGAACCCTTGGTCTTCCTCTGGCAGGAATCCTGCCGGGCCAGTCCAGCAAGATGTTCTACCTTGTGTCTCAAGATGGATGGATTCCATCCACCCTGGCCCTGCCTCTCTGTCCCTTGGTTATAAGCCCCCAGCTATCTTTGCTGCATTTGGAGCTGCAACTTCTACTGCCACAGCCCTGCATAAAATGTGTTCTTACCACCTTGAGCTAGTGTCCAGCTCTGTCGCTACACTTGTCCTGCAGGTTCCTGGGGAAATGACCTCACATACCTGGGCTTGTGCTAAGTCAGTACTAAGTGATGGTTTATAGACTAAGATGCAGGGAGGAATTTTATGTAGTGTTATACTAACTGCATACACACTAAAGAGAAGCCAGAACATAACTTAGACAACAATGATAACTGCAACAAAATCAGTCAAGCCTAGATCCATCCTATTTAAGGCCGGTTGATTGCATCAACTGAATATTCAACACTCAGACTTCTTCCCATCTTTTCTGGAACCACTAAGGTCTACATTGCTTTACTAACAGTTGGCTCCCATCACTCCTCTGCAAGCAGGAGCCACAAAGAGGTGGAAAAGACAAAAGGGACAGTCACTTTCAGCCTGGAGGCTTGGTACCAACCTCACATTGCCTATGCATAGTCCACCACTGCCTTCTGTGGCCTGAAGAGAAGCCCCTGGCCTGGCCCGGCCTCCTGAGGCTCGGGTTCCCCCACTGCTCCCATGCAGCCCCTGTGTGTCCGGTGTGTCCTGGGCTGCCCTGCCCCTTCCACAGGACTCTGCACCTGCCATTTCTCCATCCCATTTGCCTTGAAGGCCTAGTTAACCCCGCCCATCCTTCAAACATCTCTGCCCTCCTGAGCAAGCAAACAACCAGGACCCACAGGCTGAGTCCTCAGTGCTACCCAGGGTCTCCCTCAGTCCTGGGATCGTGGGATCTCATTGCTCCGTGGCTGGCAGCACTTCCATGAAGGGGGGAGGGCTCTCCAAGCCCTGCTGGCCCAGGAGAGTGCCGGGGAACGAAGTGCTCAGTATACCGGTGTGGATGGCAATGGGGTGTATTCCACACCAAGGAGTCCTTCTTTCCTATTTTAACGCTTTATCATAGGAAATTCCAAATAAATGCGGAAGTAGAAAAGATGGCCTCACCTCCCTGTAGATTTCTCCCAGCTCCAGCTGCTGTGGTAACTCACAGCCAGTGCTGCTTCAACTACACTCACCCAATGCTGTTTGTCAAAGAAACTTTTGAATTTTGAAGCCATTGTAGATTCGCAGGCAGTTGTAAGAAATTAGAGAGACGCTCAGTCCTCTTAATCCAGTTTCCCCCAGTACGACCCCCTATAAAATTACACCCGAATAGTAACACTGCTACAGCCGCAACACAGAACACTCCATGAGCACAAGGACCCTCCTGGGACCCCTTCTCTAGTCCAGCTTCCTTCCTTCCTTGTCCCCTTAATGCTGACTAAACACTAACCAATCCATTCCCCATTTCTATAATTGGCTATGTAAGGAAAAAATGCAATGTAAAAGGAACCATTCACTATCTAGAACTTTTTTTTTTTGTAGTACTGGGGATTGAACCTAGGGGCATTCTACCTCCAAGCCACACCCCAGACCTATTTTTTATTCTTTATTTTGAAACAGGGTCTCACTAAGTTGTGGAGGGCCTCACTAAGTAGCTGTGGCTGGCCGCGAACCTGTGATCCTCCTGTCTCAGCCTCCCAAGTACTGGGATTACAAGCGTGTGCCACCACACCCGGCTCACTATCTAGAATTTTGAAAATGGCTTTTCTCCCTCAGCCTAGTGGATCACGGGGAGATCTACCTGGGTGGTTGAGCCCGTTGATAACTCCTTCCTTTATGCTACTGAGCAATATTCCACACTACCGATGTACTACAATTTGTTCAACCACTCACCTGTTGGAGAATATCTAGGTTGTTTCTAGTTCAGGGCTCTTAAACACGAAGCTGCTCTAAACATTTGTGGACAGGTTTCTGTGTGAACATAAGTCTATTTCTCTGGGATAAAGGTCCAGGAATGCAATCACTGAGTCAGATGGAATTCAGAAACTGTTCAACTGCTTTCCAGAGCGGCGGCACGCCCTAACATTCCATGGGGACTGAGGAGGGACCCAGGTTCTGTACATCCTCCGCAGCGTTTGGAGCACCCGCTATTTTTTATTTTAGCCATTCTCATAGGAGGGTGGTGATGTCTCATTGCGGGTCTAGCCTGCACTCCCCTGATGGCTAAAGAGGCTGGGCACACTTTCAGGTGCTCGGTGGCACATCCTCCTTAGCAATGGCTCACTTCATGTCTTCTGCCTTTCTGAATTGTTTCCTTTGTTCCTGCTGAGCGCTGAAAGCTCTTTATATATTCTAGAATGTACTCCTTTCATGGATATATGGTATGAAGATACTTTCTCCCACTTTGCAGGTAGCCTTTGTATCCTCTTCACAGGTTCTTACCATAGCACAGTGTACCAACTTAGACAGTGGTTAGACAGCACTCCCGCAGGAGCCCAGGAAGAGGTTGGCGGTCCTGTGGCTATCCACCCCCAACCCCAGGATGGCATTTACAGCCCCATCCCAACACCTCCCCCAGCAAAACTTGTCCTCACCCGAGGCTGTCGAGATGTGACACAGATGGAAATATTTCTGCACGAGAAGATGTTTTTGTGGAAACAGCAGAGGGTTTCTTACCACGGACTCCTTTGTGCAGACTGGCCGGGCTGCTCATCTGGGGCTCGGGAGGGCTGAACGGAGGGTAGCGCGGGGGTGTTTTCACTTGAAAGAGAGCACAGTGGGGTCACCGTCACTTTCCTTCCTGCAGCAGCAAGCTGCACAAGGCTAGTTGACTTCTTTCTTACCATATGGTGTTTCTGGAGACACAGGGAATGCTGGGGTCGTGCACACCGACTCCTTACTGTTCAAAATCCTGCCATCGATCATATCGAGGTCTGGGGGATAGGTGGTGATCATCGTCTGGAATGGGTACAGGGAGGAGACTATGAGAAAGGGGAGTCAGGGGATGGTCTCCTCAATGCAGCTGCAGCCCCCAGGACAGGTCACTGACCCCGGCCCTCATCTGTGGGGGCAAGGACAGGGAAACCAGCCCTTGCCTCTCCCAGCCACAGCAACTGGAAAAAGCTTTCACGCTCAACAGTCAAGGAAGACAGAAGTGTCTTATGGTTCATCTTTTGAATACAGTTTAATCCAGCTAATGGATGAAGTTGACAGAGTTTGCACAGTCAGGGGAATTGAGCGCCGCAGCACTGAGTGCGAGAACAGGATCGAGTAACCCTGAGCCATGGCGTGTGCACACGTATGTAAAATGCACAGTAAGTCAAACGCACAGCACAGGAAAAAGGCTGCGAGGAAACATCCTGAATATTAACGGCTTTGTTTGTGAGTTAGGACTACGAGTGACCTTTTCTCCCATATATTCGGTAGGTTCTGACTTTTTTCAACTTGAGAATAAATAAAGCCCATGTTTTATTTTTTTATTTATTATTTGCGGTACTGGGGATTGAACCCAGGGGCATTCTACCTCCAGGCTACACCCCCAGCCCTGCTTTTGATTCTTTATTTTGAAACAGGGTCTCACTAAGTTGTGGAGGGCCTCACTAAGTAGCTGAAGCTGGTCGCGAACCTGGATCCTCCGGTCTCAGCCTCCCAAGTACTGGGATTACAAGCGTGCCACCACGCCCAGCTAATGCCCATGTTTTAAAAGGTTCACCACTTGGGTGCACTGACCTGTCCTACTCCGATTCTGATTAGAAGCCTTGATTACAATGCACCAATTTAAAAAAGAAAAGTATTCTCTTTATGTCTGTGAAGTCCAATTGGTTTACATAAAAACATATTCAAATACATAAGGAAACACCAGTTCTCATGAACAAAAAGGCAAAAGAAAAACAATACACAAAAGAGGAAAAAAAAAAAAAAGAAGAGGCAGAGATGCTCTTGTGCATGGCCCCTGGAGGGCGCATTCGGAGCCCTGTGCAACGGCCTTGAAGATATCTGTTTTTGCCGCTGGCTGTGCCATCTGCAAGGTCCTGCTGAGGTCGGGCCTGTACCACCTCTAACCCTCACAATCCCGGCATGCTTCACGCCCAGGGCCACTCTACAGACTGGAATATAGTGGCGCAGACAACCTGCGCGCGCAAGGCAGCCCGTGTACAGCCATCGCTGGCAGCCCCACCTGGGCTGTCTGACCACACATCCACGCGCTCACCCAACCACCTGCCGGTGGCTGAGGAGTGCCCGGGAGACAGGGGAGAAGATAATGCAGGAATGTCACGTGGTTGGGTGCAGGGCCCAGGCCAGTGCTCACCCTGAGCCCAGTGACATAAAGATGGTGGAAAGGAGCACAGCACTTACCTCCTTGATGTCTGCTGGAGAGGGAAACGGCGCCAGGCTCGCGGCGGAGTCCAAGCCAGCCTTGCCCCATCCGCACTTAGAGAAGGAGAGTTGCCCCGCCGCATCGTTATCGTACTGTCCGAGGCTCAGCTTCCGGAGCCGTGCGCCCAGGGGCTCGTCACCAGAGGAGCCTGTGGGGAGAGACACAGGTGGCTGCAGGGTGCTTCCGTCGTAGCAGAGCATGGGACCTTGATAAAAGCCCAGCTGGAAACCTCCAAAAGGCATTGTATAGCACCACTCTGGGCAGACACCAGGGATGGGCATCCTTAGACTTTTAGGGGAGCCAGGCGGCAGCCCTGAGGCATGCAGCCCCTATGAACCAGCATGCTCCTTCCAGAATGGGCTGGGGGAGCATTGGGACTCACCCACAGTGCTAGGACAGGGCAGGGACTCGCCCGCAGTGATGGGACAGGGCAGAGCCTAAGGGACAGACTCAGTCAAACTCGGAGGAGCCTGGTAGGTGCCTGGTAGGTGCCAGCTCCAGGGGCCCCAGCCTAAGAGTTCAGGTCACAATACACCTGCAGGAACTCCAGACAGAGCGTGGTGCTACCGTGATAGTCTGAATGGTTACAGTGAGAAACTGTGCAGGGGAAAATACCTTGGTCAAGCACCAGCAATTAAGATGCACCACTGAAACACTCCTGCCAGCAACTGCACGGGCATCTGTCCCTGACACGGGCGCCACAGTTCCACTCTGGACCAATCCGATTCTCCTTATGTTGGGAGACTATACAGGGCTAGGACTGGGGAGTGAGCCCTGGCAACCAGTCACTCTGCACCCCCTGGAGGGAGACACTGGCCTCCCTCAGTTTTGGCATCTGGATTCTTAAAAGCTTCCTTGCTGATTCCAGCATGCAGCCAAGCTGGCAAATTCCTGCTCTAAAGAACAGAGGGAAGCCACAGCCTTGGCCAAATTTCAGTATAGAACACATCATTCGAAGGGTCAATTTTAGGTGTACTTACCATGCACACATGCACACGCACACACACACACACACAAACACACACACACACACACACACGTTTTGGGGAGATGGCTATGCCAATGCATTTCACTGCAGTGTTCATTTGGTTCTATGTATTAAAACATGATGTTGGTGCCGGGCGTGGTGGCGCACACTTGTAATCCCAGTACTTGGGAGGCTGAGACAGGAGGATCGCAGGTTCGCGGCCAGCCTCAGCTACTTAGTGAGGCCTCCGCAACTTAGTGAGACCCTGTTTCAAAAATAAAGAATAGCCGGGCGTGGTGGCGCACGCTTGTAATCCCAGTACTTTGGGAGGCAGAGACTGGAGGATCCCGGTTCGCGGCCAGCCTCAGCTCTTTCTCTCCCTCTCTCTCTCTCTCTTTCTCTCTCTCTCCCTCCTTAGTGAGGCCCTCCGCAACTTCGTGAGACCCGGTTTCAAAATAAAGTATAAAAAAAATAGGGCCGGGGGCGTAGCGCGGAGGTAGAATGCCCCTGCGTTCCATCCCCATACCGCAAAAAAAAAAAAAAAAATAAAGAATAAAAAATAGGGCTGGGGGTGTAGCTCAGAGGTAGAATGCCCCTGGGTTCCATCCCTAGCACCACAAAAAAATAAAATAAAATAAAAATAAAACATCATATTGAACATCTTAAATATATACAGTAATGAATTAATGAAAAATAAGTAAAACAATAGAAACTCATGACATCCTAGGACATGACCTACTCTAAACATAACCTTTGTTTCTTATCTGGACACCCATATGCTGCTGATTTCTCTTTCTAGGGTCATATAAGAACCAAGTCTGGGCACACACGCATGCGCAATGGAGTTTGGAAACTCCCTTACATTCCTAGGAGTGAGAACAAAGACCAAAGGCTGCTTTGTGGCCACTTTGAAGCCTCCTAATTTTAGCTCATCTAAATCAACACAAGTGTCCTCTTTTTTATTGGTACTATGCATTGAACCCAGGGGTATTCTACTCCCAGCTACACCCCCAGCTCTTTTTATCTTTTATTTTGAAACAGGGTCTCACTACGTTGCTAACGAGCTCGCTAAGTTACTGAGGCTGGCCTTGAATCTGTGATCCTCCTGTATCAACCTCCCAAGTACTGGGATTACAGGTGTGCACTACCACACCAAGAGACTGAAGAAGAAAGGACAGTATAACAAGGGAAGTTCAAACAGTTTTCTTAAATGCTCCCAGAAATAGTTGGGGGAGTTCTCCGCTTGCTAAGGTGAATAGACATTGGTTTTCCAGCCCCGTTCACCTGGAGGGTACATTCCTCTAGAGCTGGGTGGCATGCGCTTCTCCACAGCATCACTGGCCAGAAAATTATTAGCCTGAGTCCGAGTGACATATGAAGACCCATGGTGGACAGAGCCTTCCCCACGCGGGTGGCCTTCCTTTGCTGCCACCCTTCTCCATTTCTATCCCTGGTCCTAAGAGAATGGAGGGGCAGGGTCTGCAAAGTTGCAGCAAGAGGCAAAGAAAGGGAATCCTGTTTTTCAAATTTTGATATTGAAGATGATTTCTACTGGGAAATACGAAAGTGGTTGGTTAGGCGGTAGCATTTTTTTCTAAAAAAAAAAAAAGACATGTAAAGGGTTGAAATGATATATCCAAAGACCTAGGAAGCACACCCTGCCCGCCTGAGACATGCCAGCCGTGCTTCCGGGTTTTATAAGTCAAACAGAACTCAGAGCGCAGGCGCCGAGAGCCACAGCCACAAACAGGGGATCCACCGCGTCACGCACCAGCCCCGTCCTGAACACCCCACCAACACGGTTTCATTGCGGGCCTTCAAGTCCTTCCCCTTTAACTGAACCTGTTTTCTTTTTGTGTTAGTTTCCCCCACCCACCCGAATCTCCTGATTCTACTGGCTTCCTCCCCATTCAAACTGCAGCGTCTGCCGCAGTGGCCTGAGGATGGACATCAGGGCTGGTTTCAGGCCTGCAGAGCTGCTCCGCGGGTGGAGGAGGCCATGGGTCTGACTGGTTAATGGACTCGGAGGAGCAGGGGCGTGTGTGACTTCTGGCAGAGGCCATGGGAGCCAGGAGCGACTCAGAGCCCATCCCCACGTGAGCAGCGCTGGCTGCATGGAGAGGGCAGGGCATGTCCTGCAGCTGAGGCCCTGGCCTGAGGCTCTGTCAAGCTATGAGGCAGAGGACACGTGGCATGATCAGAAATGAGACCCCATTGCTTTAGGTCCCTAAGCCTCTGGAACTGTCTCGACCACCCCATCATGGTGGAGAGAGATTTTACCACTGCCTTCATGAGATTCAATAAAATGGCAGCTCTTCCTGGGTGACGGTGGCCTTCCTCCCAAGACATGGGTCCCTTCCACGACCAAACAGACTGAGCTGTTTCTGCTACGCAAAAGGCAGAGCTTCTGGAGAGAAGCTGTCCACATCAGAGGCCAGGCAGGCTCCAAAGTGACTCTTACACGTCTAAGAGGCAGTCCCTCGCGAGCTCAACAAGGGCTACCCTGCAACTCCATCCCCAGGGATATGCCCCCAAAGTGCTGCAGACACGTATCCAAGTAGATACACATGCACCTGTGTTCACAGTCGCACTATCTACAACAGCCAAAAGGCAGGGGTAACCCATCTGCCTATGGACAGACGAAGGGATAAACTGTGCTCTGTTGAGGGCCGTCTTAGGACCACACATTGAGATTAACATCTTGGACCAACTCGGCTGTGTACACAGTGCCTGGTCGAGTGGAATCTGTCTGTAAGCGGACAAATTCCCTGGGCCCTGATGGGATCGATCGCGTGTGGACTTTGACGTCCTCTCCATCTACTAGTAATGTTTAACTCCTCCTTCCCCTCAACTGTCTTATGACCCCGCCTTGCTGCCTCTCTTTATCTGGACCTGTGATACTTGCTAGTTTCTGTTTTTAATTGTTTTTATGATGCTTTGTCAAAACTTTCAATAAAGGCAGGGCACCGGCTGCTAGAGGCAGGAGATTTTTGAGTTGCCTCCTCTCCGGCTGACCCTGATATTAAAATAATCTTGGACCCAGAGTCGTTCATGCGAGGGACTTCGGCAAGCAGCAACCGCGGCACCAGTCCATCACAGTGCTCTGTCCATAGCATGGAAAATTATTCAGTCAAGAACAGGGATGGATCTCTGATGGTCACCGATGAGCCTTCAAAACATCATGCCAGGTAAGAGACGCCACCGTGAGGGGCCACACAGTGTATGGCTGCATTTTTATGGGCAGTCCAGAGTAAGCCAATATTTAGGGACAGAAAGTAGATGAGTGGCTACCAAGGGCCAGTGAGGGGTGTGGAGGTGTAGAGGAATGATGGCCAGTACAAAGTCTCCATTTGGGGGGATGGATAATGTTCTGGAACTAGAGAGCGATGATGGCTGCACAGCACTGCGGATGTGCTCAATGCCACGGAACGCTCCACTTAAAAATGGCTAAAATGGTAGATTTTATCTTACATGTGTCTTACCATAATAAAAAATACAAAACAAAATCTGAGGAGTAATTTCTTTGCTTTCTAGGATGGGCCAGGCCAAAGAGTCTCAGCTTGAAATGCACATTATTTTATTACAAATTACTTTTCTTTAGATTCCTCCTCTAACATTGGCATCAGGGTATTAGATTTACTTTTTAAACATGTGTTTCGTAGTTTACATTAGCTATGAGTTTCATTTCAGGAGAGTAAACGTGGTATTATAAGGCATTGGTTGGAGAAATGGGATTCTGGATCTGCGGGTTGAGAGGTATTGTAGCCAACCCAGGGAGTGTGGACCACACGGAAATGGCTGGGGAGTCAGCCCCGGAGCCTCCTAGGCCTCCCCTGCACTCCCTGGTCCTCGGCCCTGGCCATGCAAGGATTTCCTCGGGGCACCTGTCAAGGTAACAGCATAGGACCCGGACCTGCCTGCTTTGCAAGAGGGTCATTTTGGTATGGAAATGATTCACCAATTCTCAAATATCATACTTGTTTTCATGCAATAAAACAAAGTACAGAGGTTGTGAAGCCAGCGTGCAGCACCACTTGCTGGGACCCCAAGTACCCTTGGTACCTTTGGTAGGACTTTACCAAAATAAAATCAGTTGTTAGAGGCTGCTGCTTCTGGGGCTCTGAACTGTCTACTGTATAAATAGGGCGTCCGATCTGCGCCAGAGCTAATGAAGCAGACACCCGTGTCAGGTATGCCGAAAATGCTGGCAGGAAGGTCGCGGCGCATCTGCAAGAACAGGCGCCTGCCAGGTTCCTGTCAGTGGAGGGCTGAGATTCATGGAACATGAGTAAAATATCTTGACAACATGGAGCAAGAAGCCCTGGAGGTGTGGAAGAGGCAGCCTGCTTTGCCATCCATGGAATCATAAATTTCACAGGTTGAAATCTCCCCCACCGAAAGGGTGTGGCTCAGCAAACCCACCCACATGCAGGCTGAAGTGAGGCTGGGAGAGGTGGTGGGGCTGGGGGCGCTGCCACAGCAGGCGGGGGAGTTCTCTGTGAAGCACAGCCAGAGAGCAGGCGACCAGGGCGAGGGAGTGGCCTTGCCTCAAGTGGGCTCTAGGAGGCAGTAAAATGCCTGACTGTCTGTACCTCACGCCACTTTACAAGGGGAGATGATACTGCGTCCAGGGGCACGGACAGTGCCAGGCCTCAGTTACCAAGGCAGACAGCACACCTCCAATGGCCTCTTTCCTCCTACACCGCCCAGGGATAAACTTCATCCCAGTGCCTGTGCAGAACAACCCGAGTCCTGGGAGGAGTCCTGGAGGAGGAGAGTACCTGCTTTGCTATCTGTCCCACGGGCCTCTATTCACAAACATTTATCAAGCTCTTACTACGTGCCAAGAAATATTATGAGTAAGTCATGGGCTCTGTCCTCAAGATGCCAGCTGGATGAGGGAAGAATGTGTGTGTAGAATAAGGGCACCGCCATGGGCTGCAGAGCCAGACAGATGGGAGTCCTGTCACAAGCCCTGGTGGCCCAGACAGTGCCGGTGCAGGAAGACACTCAGAGAGGCATCCCTCACCCTCATCATCATCATTGCCACTACCATCAACATCACTAACTCTGTGTTAGTCAGCTATGCGTCACCATGACAAATACCCGACAGGTCGACTCAGAGAGGAAGGTTTGTATGACCAGTTGGCCCTATTGCTTTGGTCCTGTGGAGAGGTAGCATGTCATGGTGGAAGGGTGTGACAGGGCAAAACCACCACCTCATGACCAGGGAGCAAAAACAAAGGAAAAAGAAGAGAAAGGAGTTCCACTACCCCCTTCAAATCCCCAATGACCTAACAACTTCTCACCAGGCCCCACTTTTCAAGGTTTGACCACCTTCCTTTCACCTTCCTGTGAGCAAACACTACCACATGGGCCTTTGGGGGACACTTAATATCCAATCTACTGCAATCACCATCACCATCTTCAACATCACTCCACCGTGACCACCATCATTACCCCCACCATGACCACCATCGTATTCATCACCATCTGCATCACCATCATCATCACACCCTCACCACCATTGTCACCATCTCCATCACCACATCACCACCACCATCGTACTCATCACCATCCGCATCACCATCTTCACCATCTCCATCACTGCCATCATTACAACCACGAGCAGCAGCTGTCACAGCGCCATCATAATGACTGTGCTGGTGCAAAGGAGACACTCTCGGGAAACGCTCAGCCTTTGTGTGCAATTTTCATTTCAGAATAACCAGGCTAAGGTGGGAGTGCCGCTGCCTGCAGAGGTGGTGCAATATGGAGCTGCACCGCTCTGCAGGACAGGAGGAGCACTTGGTCACATTCTTCCCAGCTTCCTGTGACAACTGGTGTATTAAAGACACTATCTGCAGAGAGTGAAGAACTTTTTACTAACTTTAAGAGGCTGAGGTCTTTGTGCCAAGCCTTTCTCTACAGCCAGAATTAAGACAGCTGGGCAGCGAGGCGGGATGGAAGGCATGCCGGGTAGGAGGGGCGTATGAAGAAGACAGCGCTCTGAGACTTCGCAGCCAAGGCGTTCACTGCGTACGTGAGACTCAGGTGGGCTGCAGGCAGGCACTGCTGCACTGGCAGCGGGGCTGGGTCTCATGCACACTGGAGTGAGGACGATGCATCTGCAGCAGCCTGAGCACATCATGAAGCCTTTCAGCCCTGCGGGGCTCCTCCTGTTCAGCACACTGGAACTGAGAGCCATGTATAGAGGACCCCAGCTAGATAGCCGGTGCCTCCCAGTTGACCAAGGGGATGGGATTGGTTCAGGGGGCCAGAAACACAAAGTGCAGGCCTTTGAGCATCCCAGTCTTCTGAAGATGTTCTGGGGACTCGGCACCACTGGTTAACCACCACACTTTCATGGATTTCCCTGCTCATATCTAGGGGACTTTTGTTTTCTGTTGCTCATCAATCTAGCCTTCTCCAATTGAGAAATGTAAACACTTCTAGTGAAATTACAAATTCAAGAGGGAATTCTAGAGTTCCCCCTACCTGCAAGGGAGGGAGGGTACATTCCCTTCCCCAACCAGTTGAAATAGCAACAGGTGAATATATTCTTCTGATAGGAATTCTATCAAAACAAGCTGTCCTCCAATGAGATCCAAAAGCTGCTGTACCCTGCCTGGCCTTTTTACATTAAATGTAGCATGATGCTCAGGGCTTGCGCGTTCCCCTAGCTGGGTGCTTACCTCAAACAGAAAGCTTGCGCAGGAAGAGAGAGCCAGCTCAGGAAGGGCATGGCTGGCTCTGCCTGTCCCCAGCGCTGAGTGTCCCTCCAGGGCCCATTACTGCTGCTTAGGGCTCACTGGTAGCAGATTTCCTACAAGAAGGTCATTTCCAAGTTTCAAGAAGACCTCAAAGACTAGTAACTAGATTGCTTATACATAGTCTTCGGAAACCTATGAAAAAAATTGAGAAATGGCCCAAGATGCCCGTCTAGCATGAACGCGTTAACAAATACTGTAAATGTGAATGACCAGTAGCCAAATGAGCACTGAATTTTACCAATCTAGCTGGTATTTCCTCCTACCTCCCCTCACGGAACCTTTTCCTGACGGTGTAGGAACCTCTGTCCTTTACTGATGATGTTGCAGTCGCCAGCAGCCCAGCTTAGCCCTGCAGCGGGGACCGAGTCTGCAAAGAATGTGCTCCTGCCTTGGGGGTCCCAGACCTGAGTAAGGCTGCAACCTTCTCTTGCCTGCATCCAACGAGGGCAGTGGCTCCGGGGCTGCACTGCAGGGCCTGTGTGAACCCGGGAGGATCATGTGCCACCTGACTCCTGTACTTGGGAAGATGAAACAGGCCACCACGCCCAGATCCCAGATCAATGCATGGCGGGGTTCCCTCATCGCTATTACTATTCACATGTAGGGTGACCCTGGGGGTCTCACTCAAGAGCGCCAGCAGAGATGGAGGCAGGAAGTGGTGCGCACTGCTTTCTGACACCACTTTTCATCTCTGCTGGAAGAGGCAGCCCCTCTAGGGAAGCAGGCGACCCTAAGCACACACACACACACACGCACGCACACATGCACGCACACACGCATGCACCCAAAGGGGCCACTCAGGAGGCCCTGGCACTACATGGATGCGCTCTCAAGCCCAAGCTGCCCTCCAGTCCTGGCTCTTCCTGCCTGGCAACACTCAGAGTCCCTAAATGCAGCTCTCTAGTGTACCCTCCCAACACACACACACACACACACGCACACACGCACACACGCACACACACACACACACACACACCTCTGTTGCTGTTGCTCAGCACTCCTGGGCTGGATGACTCAACCTGCCCAGTCTCCTGCCTCTGTGCAGAGCTTCCAGTACAAACCTTTGTCCTCTCGGCTCCAGTTCAGGATGCCCCTGCCCTATCTCTGCGCCCTCTGCCTGCTGAGCGTCCTCCCAAGCCAGGCGACCAGGCTCCTGATCTCAGTGCTCAGCCCTAGGCTCCTGATCTCAGTGCTCGGCCCCAGGCTCCTGTGCCTGCCTCCTCTGAGTCCCTGCTGGGTCCCTCCACGTCCACCCTCCAGACACACCGAGCTGCTGTCCATCGTGGGAACCCCTCATCGACCCCTGCCTCCCATGAGCAGCCAGCCTGCATGAAGCATGGTGAACACAGATGTAAGATTTGTAATCGCAGCATTTTCTATTCCCTGTTTAATCGCTCCCCTGTCCCCACAAGGCTGCCTCGGGTAAATGTTCCTCTTCATCCCCAACCTTCAGACCCACTGAGGTGCCTGGCACTCTCCGAGAAAGCCACGTTAGAGAGACTTTAAGGCCGGAGGGCGGGGGGGGGGACACACAGAGAGCTGGCTGTGGCTACCATGGCCCACAGAAGGCTGAGCAGGCAGAGGGCACAGGATGGACTATAATTTACGGATGGGTAAGCCCTCTTCCTCCATTAACCTATCATCACGCTCTGAGTGAGAAAGGTTTCATTATTAAGCCCGTTCTACAGATGTGGAAACTGAGGCTCAGAGAAGTGCAGTGCTGGCCCCAAATTGCACAGCCAGCAGGTGGCAGAGGGGACTCTGAGCCGGGTGGTCTGCTGCCTAGGTGCGCTCCGTTGGCTGCCGGCACTGCCAAGGATTGAACGAGCATGTGTGTAGTGAGGGCCCGAGCTGCCCCGCGCTGACTTTAATAGCAGGTTTTGGGTGCTGTGGCTCTCACCTTCCAAACCTGTACCAAGGGCCCCAGGGCACGGCAGTCTTTTGATTCAGGACATTGTGAGAGGAAGGCCCCTCCATTATGGGTTTGGGCCAAAGCTGAGCTCCCTCCCATTGGCCAGTTGCTCATCAAATGTCACACCCTGGGAATGCCGCTTACCTTGCCGCCCGGGGTTCCTGCCAGGGCCCTCCATCGTGTCGGGCAGTCGGCTGCTCGCGCGGAGCCCACCTCCCGTGCCGTCCAGGCACATGGAGCCGTTGGCTGGACCGTCCAGGGCGTTAATGTGGGTGGGGTAGGGCTCAAAGGTGGGGTCCAGCTCCAAGATGAGCCTGTTGAGTTGCTCGATGGACTGGTCGATGTCCAGCGTGGGGGACCCTGGGGAGGGACCTGAGTTCAGATCCAGGCTGGTTCCATTCACCACTTTCTCGTCTGCAAACCTGAGCTGGAACACATTGCTGGGACAGGCTGGCTGCGGGTCGGGGGGACTCGGCCCATTGCTAATGCCCCTCTGCACGGCCACTCTGCTACTGGTTCCACGGGTGGGGGTGACCGGGACCCGAGGCTGGGGCTGGATAAGGCCAGGGCCATCCGCCGTGCCCTGGCTGCCTAGCCTGGCCTCTGCATCGGGGGCGAAGCTATACTGATGCGCAGCCACCATCTGCTGCTGGCGAACCCAGGTCTGGGTGGAGTAGGCGCTCTGCCCGTAGGCCTGCGACGGGGCGGGCACCGAGGGCTTCCTCAGCAGGGGCTGTGGCGCCTTAGGCTCTCGGCTCCCAAACGTCCGCTCCCGCTCATAGAGGGCATCCATACCGAGGCCCAGGTCCGGGGCCAGGGCGCCGTGCGGGTCTTCGCCAACATTGCTGCCGAAGCCGTCAGACAGGAGCGAGTTCTGGCTGCTCTTGTGACAGGTGAAGGGGCCCAGGTGGGCCGACTGTGGCCCTTCCGAGGAGGAGAGGGTGCCCAGGCTGTCCACGCTGTGCAGATCATGGTGGGGCATCTCATCGTCCAGAATGTCCGTTTCCCGGTCCTTCAGGGCGGCGTCTCCATTCACGTGGACCTGGGCTGGCACCACGTGGCGAGTCCCGCTGTATTTGCTGCGAGCATCAGTCATGTCCTTGAGGACACTCCCGGAATCTTCCAGGCCAAAGCCACTGAGCAGCTGGTCCAGCTCAGCCTTCTCCTGGGGGCTCAGGCCCCTCCGGGCTCCTGGGGCCAGGCGCTCTTCTGTCTTATCGGTCCTGGCCGAGGCGGTGGAGTGACCAGAGTCGCTGCTGACCGACAGGGTGTGGTCGCTGTGGTCGGGGCTGCTGGTGGCTGGAACGGCCTGGGGGCTGCCAGGGATGCCGGGGTCCGAGGAGCTCTTCTTCCTCACCTTGGCGTAGAGGCTGCCATCAACTGGACCCTGTGTGTGCAGCACTGAGGGAGAAATCAGGAGACGGGCGGTTAGCGGGGGAGGAAAGGGGGCACCACCGCTCACCGCGGGCACTTGTCTAAACAGATAAATGAATTCCTAATATAGCTAGCAGTCAGCAGGGACAAAGAGTCCTCCAAGATCCCCACATTCCATATAACCTCTGCAGGGCAAACGCCGAGAAAAGGAGTCCAATTAATCTTCAGGTGCTAATACCATTTTTACCTTTCTATGCAAAAAGCACTGTCCTTCAAAGAAGCTATGGGAATCAACACCCTCCGCATCCTCTTGCCTGGAGTGCTCATAGATAATGTCATTATCTAGAATGTGGAGCCCAGCTCAGCTCAAAAACCCCTAAGAACTGTTTGCCTAAGACAGGACAACTTCCATTCATACATCTCAAGGCAGGATAAAAAACTCTCGTTAAATCGGGTATCTCATTAACAGATGCTCCATCCTCTCAAGATCCTGGGATCTGTCAAAATCTAAATACGCAACTCTATGAAAAGGTAAAGTGCAGAAGTCGATCTTGGGCCTGCCTGTGTGGCGCAGCATCTTCAGACCACACAGGTGCCTGGTGACCATGTCGTGACCACGCACCTGTTGAGGCTCACCTGCGCACACTGACCTCCATACACGGAACGGGAGAAAAACCAAACTTAGGCCTGCAACGCGGGTGGGAAGAGCTGCTCTCTCCCCTGCTGTTATTAATCAGGGCCCTGGCAGGGGCATTCAGAGACTCCCAAGCCACAATCTGCTGACTGGCAGCCGTTCGTGGCCTCGGCCACACACGGTGAGTCACAGCCAGAGCCTCCTAAAATAAGCTGGAGGTTGTAGTCAGCACATCCCGCCCGCAGGCCTCCCCACCTCCCTCTACTGTGAAATCGCAGGCATTCCGCAACAGGGGAGCTACAGATGGCTGGAAACCCGAGCTGTTTGGGCAACTGGAATTTGAGAGCCTGGAGCCACCACTGCCTGGCAGCGACTGAGTCTACACTGCAGCCACTCTGGAGGGACCTGCCCTCAGCGTGTGCTCCCAGCCCCGGGCTCCAGGCTGGACACGTGGCCATGGTCAGTGGCTGCTGGCTTGTTTTGCAAACACGGGGAAGCGTGTTGGGGTGCCATGCCAAGAGCTCACACAGCCCCGAGAACACAGTCTCTGAGAACATGCCCAGCCCTGGGCTTCCGTCCTGTTTCAATTGCACTGAGAGGCAGTGGGTAGAGGAGAGGGACAGGGATGGAGAACACCAGGGTACAGTCTAGTCTGGAATGACCAGTCCTCATCAGAGAGGTCAGGGGAGGGAGATCTGGTGTTAAAATGATACACTAAATGCTATAAATAAACCAAGACTTCGGGACCAGGCAGTGTTGACAGGAGCGCTGACTGGATCGGGCCAGGGGACGCACTGAGGGTACGGGCATCAATGACAGCAGCTGTCCATTGAGGCAGGCATGCAGCACATTTTCTCTGTCTTACGCTATGACCTAACAAGTGAACTTCATGTTGTTATCCCTTGTTTATCTAAAATAATCTAGAAAGGCTTAAATATCATAAATGGCTTGCCCAAGGTCAAGCGGCTGTCAGGAGGCAGGGGTGGGCCTAGGACCCAGGCTCCAAAGCCCGAGTGTTCCTGCCGCCCCTGTGGGGACAGCGCCAGGAGGGTACACGGTGGAGGCTCCCATGGGCCTGCCCATGAGGAGTCACATGGCTCTGACCAGGGACCAGCGAGTGACCCTGGCCAGGCTTCACACCAGGCAGAGACTGGAACTCCTGCTGCACCCAGCTCTGTGCAAACCAAAGGGACTCCTGGAAAGAAGAGTTCAATTAAAAGCCACCTCCAGGTGTCACTCCACAAGTTCAAAAGGGTACAGTGCAACCCACTTGTTGAATCACTAAGGCTGTGCAGTTCAGTGGCCCCTTGAAGCTCTGGGATCAGATGGACACGGGTTCAAACCTGGGCTCTATCCTGGACTCACCCTCAGGGTTTTATCAACCAGGGTATTTCACCTTGATCTCCAGCTTCCCAGATGTAAAACAGGTGGATGGAGCCTAGCATGGTAGTTGCACGCCTATAAGCCCAGTACTTGGGAATCTGAGACAGGAGGATCGCAGGTTCAAAGCCAACCTCAACAACTTAGTGAGATCCTGTTTCTAAATAAAAAATAAAATAGGCTGGGGGTATAGCTCAGAGGCAGAAGTCCCTGGGTTCAATCCTCAGTACCACAAAAACCATCCAAACAAAAAACAAAAAGTCAACCATAGGTAGATGGTTATAAGTAAAGACTGTTTTAGTACACACTAGCTTCATCTAGCTCCTGCCCAGGGTGCTCTGTTGCCAGGAAAACTCAACTGCGGAAGACCTGGTCAATGGTCCTTCCACGCTCCACGGCATGAGCGGGAGAAAGGAGGGGCTTTGATAGGAGGTTTTTGCTCTTTAAGAACCACAGAGACCCCCAACACACTGGCCCATAAAGTCACAAATATGTCTTCTCTCTCAATCCTTTTTTTTTTTTTTTTTTTTTGCGGTACTGGGCATTGAACCCAGGGGCATTCTACCTCCGAGCTACTCCCCCAGCCCTATTTTTTATTCTTTATTTTGAAACAGGGTCTCACTAAGTTGCAGAGGACCTCACTAAGTAGCTGAGGCTGACCGCAAACCTGGATCCTCCTGTCTCAGCCTTCTAAGTACTGGGATTACAAACGTGCGCCATCATGCCCTCTTTCTCTCTCGATCTGAATTAACTGGCACAATGACTAAAACAGCAGGAATCTAAGAACGAATTGTAAAAATATTCTTCTAATCTAAACTGAAATGCAGCCCCAAAGTGCCTGTTCATCCTCTGAGGCAGAATCAGAATCCTTTGGCTAGTTCTGCGCTAAGAATAGTACATAAAGAAGGACCTGTACAAAAGGTCATAAATAATCCTATTTTTATTATTTTCATTAGTAGTAGAAATTTCACAATGATAATAAATACATAAAAAAAACACCATTTCCACTCCACTGACCATGCACTGGATCTATAGCAGGCCTAAGCATTCTGGGAGAGGGTCTCATCAACCCAATAGTCCAGGAGGGATTATGGCCACACCCCCAGAAACAAGCACAGCCACTGCACAGAGTGGGGACATCAAGTCCTGTCCAGGGCTGAAGGCCATGCTGGAGCTCCGGGAGACTACCCTGGGGTTTCTCAGCATCTGCCTGCACAGAAGGCCTCAGGGACTGATGGAGGAGGGCCTGGCACACGCTGCTCCCAGCCTGTTTGCTGGTAAAGGGCTAACACCTTGCGAGAGGACAGGTCTGGACTTCAGTTTTGGACAAATGAGGCGCCCAAGTTTCCCTTTGTCCTTGAAGATGGCATTCCTCTCCTGCCATCTCTGCATACGCTCCTGGTCATGACACTTAGATTGTTCGAGCCCCTGTTTCTTCACTGATAACATGGAGTAAGTATTCCTATCTTTCAATGAAGCTATAAGAACTGGAGAATATATACATTGAAAGTACCCAGTTCATAGGCCTCTAAGAAAGGTACCCATAATTATATTGAAAGCCCTTTCCCCAGTGGCGAGGCCTGATGTCCCCTCCCTGGACACAAATCCTCACTGCCCGCCCTGTTCTGTTCAGACTACAGAGGCACACACCTGTCCCAGGGCCTTTGCTCTTGCCACTTGGCTTCCAGGGACCCCACCTCCCCGGCCCGTGCCTCCCCGACCATCCTTCTTTGCTGGCTCCTCACCTGCAGTGTGGACCTTCGCTCCTTACAACTGCACGGTTTCCTGCACTATGAACCGCCTGTCTTGACACTGGGACAGAAACTCCCCGAGGTGGGGTTTGCCTCTTCTTTGCTCTCTCTGGCATCCCAGTGTGAGACAGCAGCCTGGCACCCAGTGGACATTGAGTAATCAAGACACTAGATGTCCCGGCTTGTTCCTACATGACAAAACCTGGGGAGCTATTTTAGAAAGGAGCTCAGCTGCCTTTGCAGGCAAAAATAATAGTAATTATTATTATTAAAGAAAACACCCCCCCAAAAGAAAACCCCCAACCAACCCCAAACAAGCACAAAACCAATGAAGGTGGAAGAGAGAGGAGGCCCAGCCCTCGGCCTCCTGCAGCCCCGGGGCCCACATTCTCTGGGCATTCAAACACCCTTCTCAGTCAGCAGAAACGGGTCTGGCTGGCCATAGGAGCTGGAATCTCACTCACCTGGCTGGTCCCCAAAGGACACAGAACAAAAGAGGGAAGGTACCAGAAGCCACCCCAACTCAGAGTTCCGAAACTTCAAAGGCAACAAAAGTCACAACCCTAAAGATAAGTCCGGCGTGCCCATGGATTGGGAAGCAGGGGCCAGAGATCCCTAAGACATGTGAACACCCTCCAGCCATGGTATGCTCAGAACCGGGCATCGAGATAACAAGGTGGAGCCCCAGTGAACAGAAGTGCACCTAAAACCACCCCCTGCCCTTTGCCATTTCGGTCTCCCAGGCCCTCTTTCCTCCTGAGAGGTGGCCATTCCTTGCTCAGACTCTCACAGGTCTGACAGGCAGGGCCAGGATCAGGCTTGCACCTCGCCTATGTACAACTATCTTCACACCGGGACGTCCAGTGGGCCCAGCTGCGTGGGCGGCCTCATCTAAGTGCTTTAGCAATACAAAGAGCATGGCAGCTATAAAGGAAACATAGGGGAGGGGGGACACATTGCATCCAGACCAAAGAAATGATGTCGCCAATCAACTCCCATCTATGTCCCTGGGCACACTCTATGGCCAGGGTTCCTCCTGCCCCACTGGGCCCAAGGGACAGCGCCTGTGAGCCCGACCCTACCTCGCCCCATCCCGGGCAGAGGGAGGTTGCAGGGCTAGGAGGCTCCCCTCTGCACTGCAACCCGGTGTGCTAGGAGAGCTGCCAGGCTGAGGGGTCCAGGGGGGCGGGGGTCCAGTCACTCATCTGCCCCTGGCATCTCTTCCTATTGCTTGTCCCTTGGCATCCATGGGGGTTGGTTCCAGGCCACCCCTCCCCCCATGCATACCCACAGATGCTCAAGTCCCTTATTAAAAAAGAAAGGCTTAGGCCGGGCGTGGTGGCGCACGCTTGTAATCCCAGTACTTTGGTAGGCAGAGACCGGAGGATCCGGGTTCGCGGCCAGCCTCAGCGCTCTCTCTCTCTCTCTCTCTCTCTCTCTCTCTCTCTACTTAGTGAGGCCCTCCGCAACTTCATGAGACCCGGTTTCAAAATAAAGTATAAAAAATAGGGCCGGGGGTGTAGCGCGGAGGTAGAACGCCCCTGGGTTCAATCCCCGGTACCGCAAAAAAAAAAGAAAGGCTTAGTGTTTGTATATAACCTCTGCATGTCCTCCCATATGCTTTAAATCATCCATACACTGCTTATAATACCTAATACAATGTAAATGCTATGAAAATACTTGTTACACTATATTGTTTAGGGAATAATAACAAGAAAGTAGGTCTGTATACATTCGGCACAGATGTAACTTTTTATTGTAGAATATTTTCCATCCTCAGTTGGTTAAGTCCTCAGATGCTGAATCTGAGGATCCCAGGCCAATTTAAATGGCATGTTTTAAACGTGTGCTGTAGCTCAAAGGCAATATGGCCAGTCTGAACCCACCCTCATCCTGCAGAGGGAGCACCTGCTCCCAGGGCAGGGGAAGGGGCTTGCCAGGAACCAGCAGCTTTTTAGCTGCAGAAAGAAGCAGGATAAGAACCTTAACATGCCCCGTCCAGCGTAAACCGTCCCATTCTATGCTGAGCGTGGTGGCTCATGCTTGTAATCCCAGTACCTGGGAGGCTGAGACAGGAGGATCGCAGGTTTGCGGCCAGCTTCAGCTACTTAGTGAGGCCCTCCACGACTTAGTGAGACCCTGTCTCAAAATAAAGAGTAAAGAAATAGAGCTGGGGGTGTAGCTCGGATGTAGAATGCCTCTGGGTTCAATCCCCAACCGTCCCATTCTGTGTCCCCTTTCCCTGTGTGTTGCCGCCAGCCCTGACCAACCAGAATGAGGGCTTCCCTCTCACAGACGGCTCACGCACAGCCCGGCAATGAGTTTCCTGCAGCCAGGGCCAATTAAAATTCAAACACACAGAAATTAGGCACTGAATGACTTCCGCTGCATGACACACCAGTGAGGTTTATGGTCTGGAGAAGAACCAGAAGGAAGAAAAGATAGCGAGGACATTGTCGTCTCTTTAGAGGACAGTTCCAGCAGCCACAGACACCCACCGTCTCTCCCTGTGGGTGACCACTTCCCCACCCACCTTACCTGTAACATGTGGCTTTCCACAAAATATTTCAAAAGCAATAAAAAAGGGGAAGACCCTCTCCCCCCAGAAAAGATTAAAACATTCCTTCCTCTCCCCAGCCGAAGACGGATGGACGAATGCCCACCTGTGCTCACAGGTGTGCAAAGAAATGGCTAGCCAAAGGGAGGGCTGCAGGAAGCTGCCTGAAATCTTCATTTCCTCTATGTACTGACCTTATGAATCTCATGTTCTATTTAAAGAAACTTCATTTCAAAAGAGCTAACAGTATCTTCCCTGCAAGTCTTCACTGGGCATACCAGAAAGTTCCTCTCCATGAGTACTGGTAAGGGTTGAGCCAGCACTTGGGGGCTGCGAGCTATGCCTGGGGATTGAAAGGACCCTCAGCGCAGCCCTCTCTGTGCTGGGGAGTGGGCCTGCCCTTTGAGAAGAGAGAGGAACAAGGGATGAAGGGCGAGGGGGCAACAGGCAGGCCCACAGAGGAAGATGGAGCAGGATGCCAGAGGAACCGCCTCCCCCTGAGGCTGATGCAGCCAGTGGCTGCAGGAATGTGCATTTCCATTCTCAGAGGACAGAGACTTCTGGAAACGCCCCTGTCCTGCAATCTAGGGGACATTAAAGACAAAGCCACTGCGAAGGCACCTCCTATGAGCCAAGCACGCTGTGACGCCGGGGGTCCCACTGGATTCCCAGAGCAACCTGTGAAGCAGGAAATGGAAAGCCCATTTGCAGAGGAGAAAACAGGCCCGGAGTGTCTGCCCCAGCATTTATGATTTTAAAGACCCACTGAAAAGAGCGTCTGTAATTCAAGCTCAGCCTTGTCCACTCCAAAGTCTATGCCTTACAGTTCCACGGAACTGGGGAAATTCTAATTCCAACCAACCAACTGTAGGCAAAATTAGCAATTTAACTGTGGAAACTAATTCACCTGAATGTTTTCTCTGTAGCTTCTACAAATAAAACATCTAAATTAAGCTACACACACACACACACACACACACAAACTGTCCTAAGCATTCTGCAATTCTGCATTTTCCTCCCTAACTACTGAGAAGGTTCATCATCCCAGGACGGACCCCAGTGTTTTCAATGCAGTTGTGTTGATGGTGGCAATTTTATATTGTTTCCTAAACTAAAAAAGTAGGTGCATGTCTGTTTTATTAATGGACCTGGGTGCTGTTCCCAGCAGGGCTCCTCAGTCTCCCCACGTACCCTCGGCACGTACGGCCCCACTGGGGTCAGGAGGCCCCAACCCATGGGAGGGCCCTTGAGCCTGAACCCCATGGGGACCTACTGCTTCTCCAGAAGTGGCCACGGATGGTCCTGTCTCCAAGTTGAACTCAAGTGACTCACTCGGCGCCACACAGCTGAATCAACTACCGTATTCAAAGAGTGTGAGAGGTGGAAGCAGCCACAGGTCCTCAGAATAAGACCCTGACCGCCAAGCCCTCCCAGGAAAAGTGTCAAGGAAGATAGAGAGTACTCCTTCTTAAGAACAATAACCATCAGCAGGCAGCCTCTGGAGGGCCTCCCCGGCACCTAGTGAGCACAGCCAGGCTCAAAGGCTCTACAAGTATAGGTGACATCCTGAGGAGGAAGGGTCAGGATGGGTCAGGAAGGGTCAGGGTGCAGGTGGGCTTGGCCAGGGGAACAGGTGGCGTAGTCAGAATGCAGTTGGGTGTGGTCAGGATGCAGGTGGGCATGGTCGGGGTACAGGTGGGCGTGGTCAGGATGCAGGTGGGCATGTCAGGGTGAGGGTGGGCGTGGTTGGGACACAGGTGGGCGTGGTTGGGACACAGGTGGGCGTGGTCAGGGCACAGGTGGGTATGGTCAGGACGCAGGTGAGCATGGTCAGGATGCAGGTGGGCATGGTCAGGACACAGGTGGGCATGGTCAAGGGGCTCAAGTTGTCCCAAGCGTCCATTTTCCTAACTGTCCACACAGCATGGTTCTCTGGCAAGCTGTGAGGCTCCAGCCCTTAACAGCTGTAAACTCTTTCCCAGTTGACTGCACATTCTCCCCTGGCTGCTTCCTTGGCGGCTAATAACAGGGAGGATAACGGCACAGTACGAAGACAGCACCACAGCCAAGGTCCCAGCTCTTGGTGCCTGCTGCCTCGTTTGAGGCTCGCAGCAAGCCCAGAAGGGGTGCCGGTTCTCCTCTGCTGGCCCGGAGAAGTCATAGGCTGTGGGGTGGAGACCAGCCCTGGGTCCCGGGGGGCAGGAGCAGGGTGACCCAGCAGATCATACGTGGATACCTGGGGTCCTGTCTCTGCATCACCTGGCCCCAGCTCAGCACTCAGCAAGCGTTTCTGCTGGACCTAAGTCAACCGACAGCAGAGCTGCAGAACTGCGACGAACCTGCGTGTTCCCGGCGAATCATAGGGCTGGCGGGTCCGGAACCACAGGATGTGGTGAGGACACAACAGAGGTCTGGATTATGATGCCAGACATGGAAGAGTATCACCAAGCCAGGTGGGCTGAAAGCTCAGCTGGGCCCAGACCACAAGACGAGGTCGAAAGGGGTTAGCAATGAGCCTTCTCGAATCTACAGCTGAGTGAGATGTGGGAGGTCCCAAAGGTACCTGCTCCCTCCCGGCCTGAAAGGGGCTTCGAGTGCCAGAGGACCTGCCCTTTACCCCCAGGAGATGCCCGGCTCCGTCTGAAGGGGGGTTGTCATTACCTCGCTGATCACATAGGCAGAAACTACTCTTTCTTTTTCCATGTGGACATTTATAATTAGAGCATTACAACCTCACACAAAAACAAGGTCGGCGTTTATTTTACTGCAATAGAATTCTGCTCCTGTGCTAATTAAAGATTTCCCAAGTTTGTACTGAATCATTTACCATTCCAGAGAAAATCAGGAGCTAAGAAATGATGCCTACGCTTGGGCCTTCAAGAATATCACTTTTCGTTTACAGAATCAGAGTCTCTACGGCTTCCATATATTATAGGGTAGAGTGAAATGTGCCCTTTTCCTCTAGCGTTTTTTTTTAACCTCAGGATAGTAATAAACTGCTCTGTAGAAGGCAGCCTCTATTTCTCTCCCTAGGCAGAGTTCCAGAAATAACTCCCGTCTAAGGCATGGTCCTCTTGGTGCGTCAGCCTCACCTTCCGAGCCCCAAACACAAACGGCCCTCTGAGCTAACGGGGGAGGAGGGCGCCAGCTGCCGGTGGCGGCTGCAGCTGGAAAAGGCATCCAGGAGGGTGGGCCCTCCCCTAGACCTTAGCTGAGCTCTGCGCCCAGGTTCGCTAAAACCAGGCAGGCTCAAAGTCCTTGAGAAATGTGGAAAAAAGAAAAGACAATAGTGAAAGCAAGAACCGGAGCAGGCCTTCCACACAGGCATGCCCAACTGGCCACAAGCTGCCTACGGAAGGGAACACGCCCACACCCCACTTTAGCCCCACGCCCCACTTCACCGGCAGATCCCAGGCGCTCTGTGGGCTCCTGGGCGAGGTTCTGGAATGCGGTGATAAAGGAGAAGTAGGGTTCTTAGTGGGGCTGTGACGGCCCAGGTCGCAAACCGTTCAGGTGCCCCCAGCTGCACACAGATAAGGGGTGCCAGGGTGGCGGCGCAGGGCAGACCCCCCTGCCTGACACCCAACGCCTGTGCTGGCAGCCTTCTGGAGCTGCAGCCCAGCTCCCTGGGGACACTTCCAACTGGGAAACACATTCCAGCCACACAGAGAGGAAAACAGGAGGCCCTTCAGCCTCAGGAGAGGTCGCCTGAGCCGGCCAGACACGGAGCCAGCCAGAAATCCAAACACTCTACATCATACCGCCACTGAGCACGGCCCAAGAAGCAGGTAAATCGGGCTCCACCAGCTTGCAGATAGATAAAGGCATCGCTAGGCCGGTCCTGAAGGGCATGCCGGCTTACAACGCCTGTTCTGCTCACCATTCCCCTCAAGGCCTGTCTCTGACCAGCACTATCTCTGCCCCTCCAGGAGTCTTGGTGAGTTGGCAAGACTCAGAGAGCACAAGGCTGGGTTTCAGGCATCTGGAGCCTGCAGAAGGTGCGTGTAAACACACGCACGCACACACACACACACACACACACACACACACACAAACGCACCCAAAGGTTTGCAGCTTACCTTCCTTCCACGAACCCAGGAGCTCTTTCAGCCTGTGGCAGTGAGCTCCAGTTGCCCTTGAGGAGAGCCCCCTAGCAACATCCTGGAGAGGCTGAGGGGGCCCTGCGTCCCTGGCTCCAGCCTCCGCTCCAGCTAGTGCAGAAGGTGAAAGATCTTGTAGGCTGAGCAGGGACTTTGATTCTGCCAAAAAGGGCCAGAGCAATGTAAACAGGAGGGTGGGGTTTGGTGCAATCAGGTTTGGTGTAATTTGAACTTTGGCAGTGGAGGAGGCGGGGAAAGAACTCCTCCAAAGATTCCCTCGGCCAGACTTCTTTCACTCCTCCACTTTCTACAGGGCGTCCAGAGCCAGCTGACCCGCCTCCTTCACAAACCTCAGTTTCAGCGTCTCTTTACTTTCTTTAAAACACCCAGCCAGAAAATGTTTGCCGGGCCTCCTCCGTGTCCTGGGAGCGTTCCTGGCTCTCGAGCTGGAGGAGGTGGAGAGCACTCTGTTGGTATTCACTGCACGCAGCATATTTTTTGTGGTATCTGTAGCAGCTCCTTCTCATCTTAGACCTAGGAGCGCTTCAGCCCATGGCTCGGCCCTTTGCCGGCGCTGAACATCAACTGCGGCACAGCCACGTGCTTTTATTCTTTAAGCGAATCCACCACAACAAGCAAGGGAAAGCCCATTCTGATGTCTTCAGATCCACATGGCACAGTGAAGACCCCTGTCAATGTCACCACTCAATCAGGGGGCAGGGGAGACAAGACACACCTGGGCGCTGAGTGCAGGCGGAGGGTAACACATACATGCGACAAATCACCTGCCTGCAGAGGTGCACACAGCTTACAAGATATCAAGATAAACTCGGCTCACTTCGGGAGCAAGGATCTCTTTTATGATAGGACGGAATGCACTTCTTGTGCAAGCAGTGCTATTAAACTCGCTATTCTGTGAAGGGTATTGACTAACCCACCTTCCATCCACAGAAGCAGCAGTATTGTTCCCCTTCTGCAATAAAGGCAGGGGCCAGCTTATCAGATCATGTATTCCCTCCAAAGAATACACATCAAAGGAAAAAAGATTAGGAAAGATATTTGAATAATCAGCTTGAGGACTGAAATGAATGTCTGTGCCTCTCCAGGACATCTGGGGCCTCCTCAAGCTGTAGCTAGCTCTACAGTGACAGGCTGGAGCCCAGCCTTCCACAGCACTCAGATCTTAAACACAAACGCATCACAAAACTGCACAAGAAAAATAAAAGCTAAGGAATGAATAACGAGTAAGAGAACAAAAGTAGGTGTACACTGAAAAGTGGTGTTCTTCATTTCTAGGAGAAGGAAGTTCGAGGATTAGTTCTGTGTTCAAAAGGGTATTTCCTTGAATGTGGCTCTTTGTTGGGTTTAGTTTAGGGCTCAGATTTGGTCTTCATGAATTTTCATCTTGTTGACCATAGGTTTATAAATAAGGTGCTATCCGTCTTCGTGAATTATTTGGTAACTAGGGCCCATTTGGGCTTCAGATCTTGCTGTTTGTGTGGCTGGTGGCCACTGAGCAGGCACAGCAAGATGTTCTCATTTTTCCATATGTTCCCCACCAGTGGGTTTTTGATTACATAGGGCCTGTTAGTATTAACGTCTCATGAAACAACATGGTCTTTTGAAGCTTTACTGAAGTCTGGCTAGAAGGCAGCTCTGTGGCTCAGAGGGTTTTGAAAGGCCCCAAACATTTTAACCCTGAGAAGTTCTAATTTTGTGTGCCCATGATTATATATCTAATGAAGAAAAGACTGGCATGGCACAGTGGGCCATCTCCTAGCTTTGCCCTATCCAATGTGGGTCTCCCACCCTGTGCAGCACAACACCCATGGGAAGAAAGAGACAGTGGACTGACACAGCTTTTATCCACCAAGTTGGTCGAAGTTGCTCATTCCCACAATAAACTGGACAGGTCTAAAGAGCCTCGAAGCTCACTTCTCTTACATAACGTCACACACGGCCACTAAAGTGACCCTGATTTTCAAGAAATAGCTGGCTGCTTTACAAAAACTGCCCTCTACAATCTGTGCTGTGTATGTTAAATAATTCCAGGGAGAAATACATTCACTTGGCCTGTACTCGCAAGCCAGTTCTTCATGACATCTTAGAAAACAATAATGGGATAAAATTACTTCTAGTCCCTCTGTCCTTGGACTTATGGAGAGAATACCAGACTGTTTACATGCAATAATGTGAGTTTTCACATCAAAGGGCGTGAAAACTTCCACACAATTTTTTTTATTGAGGTACTGGGGATTGAACCCAGGGGCATTCTACCTCTGAGCTACACCCCGAGCCCTAGTTTTTATTCTTTATTTTGAAACAGGGTCTCACTAAGTTGCGGAGGGCCTCACTAAGTAGCTGAGGCTGGCCGCGAACCCAGATCCTTGGTCTCAGCCTCCCAAGTACTGGGATTACAAGCATGCACCACCAGGCATGGCCACACAATTTTATTTATTTATTTTTGCGGTACTGGGGATTGAACCCAGGGGCATTCTACCTCCAGACTACACCCCCAGCCCTATTTTTTTTATTCTTTATTTTGAAACAGAGTCTCACTAAGTTGCGGAGGGCCTCACTAAGTAGCTGAGGCTAGCCCGGAACCCGGATCCTCCGGTCTCAGCCTCCCAAGTACTGGGATTATAAGCGTTCACCACCACGCCCGGCATGGCCACACAATTTTAAGTACCTAGAGCCCAGGAACACTCAGCAGAGTGGTTTCTGACTTTCAGTGGCTAAACTTGATCTCAAATAAAACTTTATGTGGGATCCTAATATGAAGAATATAAAGAATAAAGATGGGGACGGTGGCTGGGAGGGTTTCGGCAGGGGATGGATGGAGAGAGAGAGGGCCATTCCTTAAGCATCAACATGGAATCAATGCAGGAGCTTCAGAAAGACTTGAAGTTTATTGACCCCAGAAATATTACTATTCCAAGACAGCCCCACTGTAAATGGCAGGAGAAACTTCTTCTCAAAGGAACGTGTATGGGGTAGTTTCTCCTCGGTCCAGGCAGCCCGAATGGGCTGGAGACACAGGGTGTGAGGTTCAACTATGGGTGCAGGATGCGTGTCCCTAAAGAGACAAAGGACCCAAGACAAAGGGACGGCCCCAGCTGTGCCTCTGCCCTTAATGCACTGGCCACCTTCCCTCCCAGTAGGACTCCTGGCTCCTCTTTACTTTGAAACACTTTCCATTTGACAGTCACATACACATGATCTAAAAGCCCCCCCACACACACACACGCTCTTTAAACCTGAAAGAAAAGAGAGCCATGTGTGCACACAGCTTCTTCCTCTTCAAGCCGCAGGTGGAGGAGCAAGGTGAGGATGCTCCAGGGTGTTGGGGCATAGGAGGAAAACAGCGCCAGATTTCCTTGAATCCCAGCCCCCTTGTTTCCCATGCTTTAGGTTACTTTTTTTTTTTTTTGCAGTACCAGGGATTGAACCCAGGGGCGTTCTACCTCCGTGCTACACCCCCGACCCTATTTTTTATACTTTATTTTGAAACCGGGTCTCACGAAGTTGCAGAGGGCCTCACTAAGTAGAGAGAGAGAGACAGAGAGAGAGCTGAGGCTGGCCGCGAACCCCGATCCTCCGGGCTCCGCCTCCCAAAGTACTGGGATTACAAGCATGCGCCACCACGCCCGGCCCTGGGTTACATTTTTTAAAGTCGGACTTGGCAGAAATGACAAATTCAATTGCAAGCTCTGCAGAGGGGGAATGCAGTTGTAATCCTGCCTTGCCTTTTCCTGGCAATGGGGAGAGAGGATCTCTCCACAGAGGTCACAGAAGGAAAGGGAAGGTGTGACCTGGGCGTCATCATTAGCCAACAAGTGCCAAGCCACACCAGGAGATGGTGGAGGAGCATGCCAGAAGAGGGGCTTGGCCGAAAGAGCTTAAGGGTGTTGGCCAGAGCTGTTAAAGAAGGGGGTGGGCAGCAAACCCTCAGGACACCAGGCTTGTCACGCGCACTCTGCAGCTCACACTGGACGTGACATTGTGCGATCAGCGTCGCGAAGGCTCCGGTCTCAGTGAATCTGCCAGCAGAACAGTAACTCGGCTGCTAGACTCGCAGGTGTGTATCAGAGTCCAAAGATCCGCAGCCCCGAGGACGGAATGTGGGGCAGGAGCCTGAGTCACTGCACATGTGTTGGTTAAGTGGGCATGGCCACAAAGAGCACTATGGATACTGGTCGTTAAGTTTTCAGAGAAGGGAGTGAGCAGAGTCACACTGTCTGACTCGCTGCATTCTAAGACTCGGTACCTGCAGTGACACTGACAAGCCACCCACCTTCTGTCCCTGTTGCAGCACAGGACACCGTGCAGGGGGATGTTGGGGCACCTGAGGATACCCTCAGGTGATGGGGCTGGGGGGCCAAAGACAAAGGGACAGATCAAACCCTGCTAAGTTGCAGTACCTCGCGCAGTCTATCCTGGGTGGGGCCTACCACTGGGGACTCATTTAACACCACCAGCAGCAGATGACATATGTTTTCAGGAAATTTTCTGACATCACTTAGGTGAGAAAAGTCATGGGCCCTTAATGAATGGCAGCTCGGGGCCTGGCAGGACTCCACTGACTGCCCGGCGTCACCGGCGTCACACGTACTCTGACCAATCCCATCCATTTTCAAAAAGCAACACACCCATGGCGTTATTATGGCTCTTAACACAGAGGGTGGCCTCTCCTATTTCAGACAAAAGGAGCCACTGCCCTCCCTCCTGCCTGCCACACAGTTCTGTGCCTGAAATCCCTGCTCAGGTGACATTCCGGAGGACTCGCTGTTTGTGTCACCGGATCACTGGAAGGTGACCTTTTGGGCTTGGGGACCAGAGGCACAAAGCCTTCCCTTACAAGTAGAAGGGAAGGAGATTCCCGAGGCCCAGAGCTAGGCCGGATGCCCATCTGGCCCACCATCAATTACCCCGGCCTCATGTCTAAAGCCAGCAATGCTTAGAAAAGCCTGGTTTGGGAAAAGCTTGTGAAAGTTGTTAAAAATCAAAATGGAGTCATGTGAGTCAACCCTAAAAAATATAGATAAATAAAGCTGGGGGGTCATGAAGTAAGGATCCTCATGCATGAGAGCGACAGTAATGATCACAAAAGACTGGCTGCTACGACCTTGCCCAGGGGCCACCACAACATCACACAAACCACCACAACATCACACAAAAAGTCCTCTGCCAGGACATCTGTCCAGAACTGTCTGTCTACCTTCAGACTGGCGTCACTCTTGTTATTAATCATTATAGCCAAAGATTATTGTCTCAAAGTATTATATGTAATCCACCTCCTTTTGCTTTTAAAAAATACCCCCTTGCCTTAACCTCGAATCCACTCACAGTTTGATATCGTGCTATTCCTATTCCGATGCTATTCTATTCCCAAATATGCATCATTATTCTTTGGAGACTCTCCAATTGTTATTTAGATCAACAGGAGCAAGATCTAAAGAAATTTTCCTCGGTGTGAGACAGAGTCAAACCATTCGCTAAACCACTTGCGGTGGGCAAACACTGCGGGAAGAGAGTACACTCTGGATGCTGAGCCACAGCCCAGCTCGCCAGGGAGGACCAGGGCCACAGGCAGGAGGGGCTGTGCAGTCAGCAGAGAGCAGAGCCAGGCTAGAGGCATAGCCCTCAGCTTCCGGCAGCCCCCCTCCCACCACGCCATCAAAAATTGCTTTGCTTTTCCAAATCTTATAACCCTACAACAATTTCTAGGAAGAACAGCTTTCAAATCTGCTTTCAAAATGGCAATACCTGAATGGTCGCAACTTGATAGGGCACGTTGGCGGTCGGCTCTGCACGCACCGTGACCAGCGCGTCCTGACCCAGCTTGTCCTAATCGGCCATCACTGGGAGCTTGGCGGAGTGTCCTGAGAGGAGGGTACAGCTGTTTCAGAACTGCACCTTATTGTGCAGGGTGTGGGGAAATCTGAATCCTCTGCAGACTGTCTACTCCGGCAGCCGCTGCGGGAGCTCCGAAACAATTGTGGTTGTCTGGGAAGCCAAGCCCAAGCACCGGGAATGTTCATAAAGGTATCCACTTAAAGCGGCAGAGCCCAAACCTGCCGATGCAGGGACCCTTGTGCCGCTCACCTGGGACTGGCCACAGGTTGTGTGTGGCCAGGAAGCCCTAGGTCAGGGCCAACAACCAAGGGCAAGGGGGCTGCCCAGTAAAGCTCATGACCAACCCTCAGCCACTCCTGCAGTTTCTCTGCTCCTTGACCTGGCTCTGGACCACGACAGAGTCTTACCATCCACCTCGCCAGCACCGTCCATCTCTAGAGCTGCCCTAAGTGCAGGTCTGGCTTGGTTCTCAGCTGGAAAGCTCCAGAAGCCTTTTTACAACCCTCCCTGCTCCAGACTCTGACATGTGCAGAGCGTCCTCTGACCCTGTGTTATCCTTTCAGATCTGTCCCTGTGGCTCCTGGGACCCTCACTGTCAACCAACAAAGGAGATGGGTTCAGCACAATGAGGCTTCCTGGCCAGCCATGAGCCCCCCCCCACCCCATTACCCAGCCCTTCAGCACAGGCCAGGCTCCGGCCAGAATGAGGCCCTCCTGCTGGGTAATGGCACCCTGCTAAGCTGGGCTTGGTGGCACACACTTGTAATCCCAGTACTTGGGAGGCTGAGACTGGAGGATCACAGGTCTGCAGCCAGCCTCAGCTACTTATTGAGGCCCTCCGCCACTTAGTAAGACCCTGTTTCAAAATAAAGAATTAAAAATAGGGCTGGGAGTGTAGCTCAGAGGTAAAATGTCCTGAGGTTCAATTCCCAGTACTGCAAAAAATAAAAAAAAAATTAAAGGTACCCTGCTGGACCCTTCCCTGCCCATGGCCAGGCGTGTCCCCACTGCATGCCACCTGTATTCCCATCTCCACAGCCATCTTCTCTGTGCATCCCACTGGACCGAATAGGTGGTGTAGCTGCTCCATTTTCCATTCTTTCCTAATTCTTGACATGCCACGTATGACCCAGGGTGCAACCTGCGGGGACTACTGATGTGTCTATAATGTACAGTCGGCCCGCCATATCTGCAGGGTCTACAACATAGAGTCAACCAACCGTGGACCAAACATATTTTTTAAAAATGTGTCTGTATTGAACATGAAGACTTTTTTCTGGTCATGATTCCCTAAATAATACAACAGCAGATGTGCCCCTAGCACAGTAGCTGCATCCTGCCAGGGTAAGACACCCCACACCTACACGCCGAGGTGTGACATCCAGTGATTACCAGCAGTGCCATAGCCCCAGGTGAGTAAAGGCAGCAGTCAGAGCTCCCTCCTGTGTGATCCCAGACTCTAGCTGACATTGACCTTGTTTCCAAAGATCTCTCGAGCTTCCGCATAGAAGAGAAAACACACATCAACTCGTTTTTTGAGACTGGCTATACTCGCTTAGAATGATACTCTTGAGTTCCATCCATTTTCCTGCAAAAGGCAAGATTTTGTACTTCATGGCTGAGTAAAATTTCATTGTGCATATAGCCAAAGCAGAGACTCCAGGGGAGTGACGGAGGGGGATCAGGGACAGGAGATGAAGACATAAAGAGTGTAACAGTGGAAATAACGCTATGAATGTATACAAAACTATCAATATCAAAGACATGCGTGGGGAGGGTGAGGGCCAGTGGGGAGGGCACCAAGAACTATGTACAAGCATCTGTCTGACACTCTATACCCCAGTATGATGTATAATTTACAAGGCACCAAAAAACAAAAACCTTCAACAGCAAAGAAGGGACCAGGGAGGCTATGTGGCCCTGGCCAGCTCCTCGCTTCTGATTTCTCATGGCTCCCTTCCTCTCTATCACGGGTCCACAAGTTCGTGTAAGAATCAAGTAAGAGTGCAAAGCCAGGCTCTCGGTGGCCTGCCACACTGTGCCCCAGACCTTCTCCTGCCTGAGGGATAGCATGAGCCCCAGGGCCTTTAAGCAGAGGAGGCCACCACCCTCCAGGACCGCAGGCCCACTAGGACAGGAATGACCATGACCCCCTATGCGTCTCCACACTGGAAACAGTACATTCATAATGACTTGGCCATGTTGGAGCAGAGACCATGCGGCTCCTTTCTTAGTATAGCAAGCAGAGCGTCAGGCTGACATAAAAGACAGCGCTTTCCTAACAGAGCCCCAACCGAAGGCAGCTGCAGAGGGCCCTGTTCCAGAATGGCGAGGTTTCTCCAGATAAATTCAGCTTAAGTCTACATTTTCTGGGTTTTTCTTTTTTTTTTTTTCTTAAGCCAGTAAGAACTAGAGGCAGGGGTGGAGGGGTAGAAAGGGGTGCCATAATACATCATTTTCCAGCTAAAAGAAAACATTTCAGAGGCTGCCAAGCCTCCCTTTGCTCCTCAAAGCTCCCAACAGCTCAGCGGACACGTGCTGCACGGGGTTTGGTCCTGGCATGAAATGCAGCTGAGGCTCCGCTGTCTGCCTGCCAGGGCCATGACTTCGTCCAGGGACTCGCACCAGGGCCCTCGAGGCATGGAGTGAGACACACAGGCTGGCCCCACCACCCGAGAGGTGCAAGCAGGCTGGAGAGCTGGGGAGGAGGAGGAAACCTCAGAAAAGCCGGGTTTTCCATCCATGCCTCCGGGCTCTTTCTAGAGGAGAGCTGGGCAGGAGGACTCTACCAGAGCACAGTGTAGACAATCAGCAGGACAGACGGGAGGCCTGAAGATGCACACAGATGCTCAGGTGGGCGAGTGAAGTGCAAACTTCAGGTTATAAAACAAGGCAGGGACTGGTCCTACTGTGAGTGTCCACAGGGCGCTCAGAAATCACGCCTGAAGCACACCAGTGACAGGCTGCGTCTCCAGATAACAACACGGGGGTGGTTTGTGCTTCTTTCTTCCCCATTGTCTGAACTTTCAAAAAATACTGATATAAGCATGATCTGATTTACAAGAAGCACAAAACTCACTCCATCGAATTCCTTCCTCCCCACAGATTTCCCCAAGTTGATTTACATTGGTATAGCCAAAGAAACTGTCGCCATGATTCCAAAAGCTCAGAGCCATCTCCAGTGGAGCCTGCCTGCAGTGCCCCAGAGACAATCATTAGGAATCCCGAGAAAGAGCAGTAGACGGAGCCAGAGAGATAGGATGAATGAGCAAGGCTGGCGCTGGCCCAGGAGAACCCGGGAGAATGCAAGGCATGGCAACTTTATAACACTGCACCTCATCCTTCAACAGCCCTCTGACCATGACAGTCCTGTGCCATGACTACATAGGTGCCTGGGGTTCCATGAGCTATATTGCCTAGTCATATCATGGCCATCTTAGTGTGTGTGAGCATACTCTATGACAGTTGCACAACAAGGAAATCACCTAAGAGACATCCCTGTTGCTAAATGATGCTTGAGCGTATGTTCACGGAGCAAAGGTAGTCCATGGGAAAGCTGAGATTTAAAGTGTAGACGTGGGACTTCCTGACCCTCTCCACTTATTTTTGAGGAAGGCTGGGAACCTGGCTGCAGGCTGCCTTGGCACCTCGCCCCACTCCCCACTCTCTCCAGGTTGCTCTCAGTTACTTTCCGGGACTCCTGCGCAGCTACTACTGACCACCCCCTCCTTTGTGTGGCGATGCTGGCCCCTCTCTGCTCACCCCCAGCCCCAACCTGTACTGACCACCTGCTGCCCAGGCAGTCCCTCTGCACAGCCCCGTTACCTCCAACCCCACCAACTGCAGCACCGGCCGGCTCCCTCCTGCTCACATTGCCCAGTCAAATGACACTGAGTGAAAATCACATCACGGGGAACTGTCATCTGTCACATCAGAAGGCTATGACTACTGTGCTTTCGACGTCTGAAGTTTAACTTGTTTCTCTGATCATTCGTTCAACAGGCACATATTAAATATCTGCTGTGGTCTGAGAATCTGTGTCCCTCCCAAATTCTTATGTTAAAGCCTCATCCCCATGGGATGGTATTAGGAGGTGGGGGTCTCTGGGGTGGTGGTTACATCAGGAAGGTGAAGCCCAAAGAAAGCTCTTCCCCCCTTTCTGCCAATGAGGATACGGCAGGAAGTCAGCACTCTGCAACCAGCAGAGGGACCTCATCAGAAAAAACCCACTGGCATCTTGACCTTGGACTTCAGCCTCCAGAACTGTGGGGAACAAATTCCTGTTGTTTAAGCCGCCCAGGCTGTAGTGTCCTGATACCCCACCCAGGCTCACTGACCATATCCAATACGGTCTCTCTTCCCAGGAGAGACACAGAGATGTTCCCTGTGGTCATGGGTGTTGATACTGGATCCTGCTCTCTCTGGTTCTCTGACGATGTCAGTTGGTTATGATGGCAAGTCCTCCGTAATGACATATCTGCTATAATTTGGATCTGGGAGGTCCCCCAGAGGCCCATGCATTGAAAGAGTGATCCTGAGGGTAGGGCTCTTGGGAGGTGGTGGAGCCTCTGGGAGGTGAGGTCTGGTGGGAGGAAGTTAGGTCATTGGGGGTGTGTCCCCTCTCTGCTTCCCAGTGGCCAGCACTGAGCAGCCTCCTCTGACACAGGCTCCCTGCCACAATGTCTGCCTCACAAGGTGAAAGGCAAAGAGTCCAAGGAAGTGTGGGTTGAATCCTTGGAAACGGTGAGCCAAAATAAGTCTCTCCTCCTTGCACGTTGTTGAAGAGCTGACTGATGCAGTACCTAGACACACACAGCTGCTTCTATCCCTTCCACATACTCTCATAGAACTCCTGAGGGCAACGATTGCTCAGCTGCTTGGTCTGCTCCATTCTGCCTTTTCCACATGAAAGCAATGTGGCTCCTTCTCCACATCTGCTGTGGACCCTGTCAGCTTGGCTGTGAAATGAGAAGCCGGGCCACAGGCTGGCTCGAGGGCCGAGGTTGGGCACCTGTCCTCGGCAGCAGACCCTCCTCACCCAGGCCTGGGGGCCACACTGCCCACTGGTTTCCCATGGCTCCCCACTTAGGACACTAGACCCAGGGCATCCGCCCAGGACCTATAATTCCAGAAGCCCCCTCCCCATGGACACTGCTCTCCTGGTCCACCCCGCCTTCAGCAATAGGGAACCATCTACCACCAAGAGAAGGCCAGGCTCACACCTCTCACTGGAGCATCCCGCACATGCCCTGGACCTTGGTGGGCTCAGTCAGTCACTCGCTTGTCAACTGGCTCTGGGGCAACACAGGCTTCTCCAGTCAAACCACCCTCTATGGCCCAGGTCAGGAATCTGTGGACCTCCGCGCCCCTGTGTGGCTCTCCAACATGCCTCCTACTCTTCCTCCCTTGGGTCATGCCATCTTGCTCAGGAACCAAACCCTCAATGTTCTCTCCTCCCGTCGACAGAAGAGTTATGCTGCCTGCTCATAAATACCACTGGCAAAGGCTCTGTGCTCAAAATCTGATAATCCTGATTGAAGAAAGGTGACATGCCTCAGTCTCATGACCCTTATGCTTCCTACATGCGCCGTGGATCTTTAAGACATAGTGCCACGTTTTCCCAAAAGCTCTCAGCTATAACTGTTTTAGTATGTTGGTATTTTGAAAGAATTCTGTGCACTTTCTATAGGAAGGCTTCCCTCCTCTGCAACACCTGCCTGCTGACCCCAAACTTCATCTGCATTACAACACTCATAGCACTCCCGTTCCATCTCTGGGGTCCACCTGTGTTTCCGGGGTTTTGTGGAAATGTCATTGTGCACAGCTTAGAAGGGAGCGTGCGTTTCCCCGGCCAAGCAGAGGGACCCTGTGCTATGCAGGGACACATAATCAGTATCCCCAGCATTGACCACAGATGCCACCTTCCTGAGTTACTGGATACGACACAGGTGTGCTGCTGTTTCCCAATACTGGCTTTTTGATGCCTGACATCTGGATGTAACCAATGGGACACAAAAATAACAATTTCTTCCCCCAAAGCAGGTCTTCTCAGTCCCTGGTTAAAAATGATGAAAGACCAGAAAGAACACAGAAGCTCTGATGCCTCTTCTTAGAAATCAATCTCCACCTGCTTCTCTCGGTCACCCCAGCAGGTTGTCCCTTTATTCCCTGTCTGCTTCATGGGTCACTTGTGACCCAAATTATATATTCTGCGGGTGAGACAGATAACAATAAAAATGATTCGACCAGAGAACCAGGACACCTGGATGACAAAAAGCCAAAAGGCCAGTTGCCCCCAGGGCTACGTGGATCACCTTAAAGGTGGGACAGAGGTGACTGCAGGTATTACCCAGTCTCAGCAAGGAGGAACATTACCCATTGCCAGCACTAGGCATGCAGCAAGGGAGGGAAGAAGGGGAACAGGCCCCTGGCAGTGCACAGCCAGGTCCCACAAGGAGATGCCTGCCTGTGGCTTCCCGGACCAGTGCCCACTGTCACAGCTTCTTAAGAAGCCCAGCGGATCCTCATGAATACCCTCACAACTTGGAACTGAGTCACATGCTGTGTGGCTTCTGGGCCTCTGGGAGTGCAGGAAGATTTTGGTCTTCTGAGTACCCACAGAGTCCCTCTGACTGTGAGCAAGTTGAGCTCCCTGCACCACCTCCTCGGCACTGCACCCAGCTGAAGGCACGCACCTTCTCCGTCCGCGCTCAGGTTCTCGTAGGAGTCCCAGCGGATCAGCGGGTCCGCTGTGTTATAGTCCACAATCACGCCTCCATCACTGTGCAGATGCTCGGAGCCTGCAGGGCACAGCAGGAGCGTTAGTCCCAGCAAAGCCCAGCTCCTCCGCATCCACCTGACCCGAGGGATGGCGCAGGTGAGCTGCAGACTCCAGCATGAAAGCGAAGGCTCTACAGTCACCCCGCCCCCGTGTCACAGCACTAGTCAGAGACAGCAGGCACATTTTTGGCAAATTGAACAGCAGTTAAAACCACTCTGGGAAAGGCAAGGTGAACGTTGGTCATTTGTGCTCTGTGCCAGGTTCTAGGCTCTGAGAACCACTTCTACAAAACAGAGGCCCTTGGATCACCTTAGAGGTGGGGACAGAGGTGACTGCAGGGCATCACCCAGTCTCAGAGAGGATTTGAGGCTCTGGGCTCTTACATCCATACTCCTGCCTTTAATGATTCTAAGAACGTCAAGAGCATTTTTAGCACACAAGCTTTGCATTTTATAGTTCCTACCTAAATCTATGACAATGAGCCTAGAAAAAGAGTAATTATTTTCCAAACGACTAAATGGAATTAATACTTTCGTGCATGTGGGCCCCGGTGATGAAAACTGACCAATTCACCTCAATGATAAAGGGGTTGGTTTCTTTTTAAATGTTTTTATGAGGTAGGAGAATTTGTTTTGCAATAGAAATATATAGCCTACTGAACTTAGAACCCCCATTTAAAGTGTCGGTTGTTTGCTGAGGGGAGAAGTGAACAGCACAGTCTCATGGGAGATGGAAGGTGGACCCCAGGAATACTGGTGGGGATCCCCAGCCCTGCAGAGGCCCCATCCTCCTTGGCAGGTGGCCTTGGGTGAGCAGTACCATCTCTGGGTCTTATTGACCCAAGAGGGCTTTATTGTGTTCAAGCCGCCTACTCCCCACTGTCCAACACCCTATTTTTAGCAACACTTAGTCACAAAACTTTCCAAGTATGCACAAAGTTGGAACACCAGGACTGCAGCCCCGGGGTGTCCCCCCAACCCCAGCCCTATCTTCAGCCAGTGTCAACGTCCAGTGCCCCGCGCCCTGCCGGCTCCCACCTTGGATCTTCTCAGGTGTGGCGGAGAATACCAACTCGATCTTCCCATAGTCAGGGAAACGGTCATCTGCAAAAAGAAACAGGATTTCAACACATTCGCAGCTGATGCAGCGCAGAAGCACGGGCTGAATTCACCCTTGTGTTCCAACCCACACAGCACCATTCCCAAGTCTGTAGTAAATAAACGCCCAATGGGGGCACAAGATCTACAGCATCACTCCTTCTGGAACATTCTTTCTTCCACAGATCAACTGTCACTTTTTCTTGAAGTGAGTGATAATTTGGCCCGCGGGCTAATTGGGGGAAGGGGAAAGAGGACAGTGAAGGCCACCCGCCCCCAGAGGCCCACGGGGCAGGGCCCCCTGCTCTGCACCCCGGTGACTGGCCCACGCACAGCTGCCAGGGCCTCACCTTTACAGGCGCTGTCCAGATCCTCCTTCCCGAACACGAGCCCGCAGCCCTGCACAGACCCCGTGTGGAACTGCAGTCGGAAAATGACATCGCGGGTGGCGGAGCGGTACTTCTTGTGGTAGCACTTCACCTGGGCAAAGAGGGAAAGAGAAAACAGACAATGGCTGAGCGGGAGAACTGGAAACTCGGGCGGCCAACCTCTGTGGCGGTGGGAGTGGCAAGGAGCCCGCTGAACAAGTGTGGCCGAGTCTACCCCGACACAGACAGCTCTGACCCTGCAATAGGTGTCTGAAGGCGCCATGGCGGCAGACAGGGACCACGCTGCTGCTGCTGCTGCTGCTGCTGCTGCTGCTGCTGCTGCTGCAATGAATCCCCGGCATGCTCCCCTGCGGTCCTCGTGCTGCTTCAATGGAACTAAGGTTCCCAAACACCAGTGTTTTCAGTCCTTGGGCAGCCCCACCCAAGCCCTTTCAGACCACAGAGATGTGCTGTTTTGGAAGATACCTAAAGAATGAAATTCTGTGGCCTTTTTCCCAGATTTGAACAATTGATTGTGATGAAGTTTTTCTTTCATCTAATCTCTCCATATTTGAACTTAATGTCTTTCAGCTTTCCCTGGTCATTATAGGCTGCGATGTGCTGCATGCCACATGCATGCTAGAACTTGGGGTGCGGGAGAGAGATGGGGAGATGCAGGCAGAGGGCAGGCGGAGGGATTACTGGGAATGGTGGGCAGAGTGGGCACCTTCAGCATCGAGACTCATCTTTTTTTTTTTTTTTTTGCAGTACCGGAGATTGAACCCAGGGGCATTCTACTTCCAGGCTACACCCCAGTCCTATTTTTTATTCTTTATTTTGAAACAGGGTCTCACTAAGTTGTGGAGGGCCTCACTAAGTAGCTGAGGCCGGCCGTGAACCTGGATCCTCCTCCAGTCTCAGCCTCCCAAGTACTGGGATTACAAGCGTGTGCCACCACGTCCGGCATCAAGACTCATCTTGAAGTGGGTCCTCCCAGCACCTGGGGTGGAGCCTGCTGCAGACAGCTGGCAGGGATGCCTCCTTCCAACAGCAGGTGCCCAGAGATCCGGGGTGACCGGGCTCTAGATCACACAGCATGCCGTGGGCGCCTCATCCCATGGGAAGCTGGGGCTGAGGGAGGTTTAGCTACAGGACAGCCACTTTTACTAAAGGAGGTTTGGTTTTTTTTTGGTTAAAGATGATTTTAAAACAGCACATACTTCACCAATCTGAATGGCAAGCAGTGCAGAAGTGCCACGTGGCCAGCGAGGCAGGAGGGCACTCAGGTGACATCCCAGCATAGGGTCACCAACAGAACCCACACACACACACACCGGAGCTACAGAGAACCAAGCCTGAGAAGCTTCTGCTGGAATGCTGGGAGCTCCAACCCCTTGGGCGGCCCCAGAAGTTGTTTACTGTTCTGCTATCTACAAGGAAACCCTCTTATAAATACATGAGAACATGTAAATAAGACCTTGTGAGATGTTCCCTGTTGACAAACACAGCCGCGCATTTCCGACAGGGTCAGGCGCCACAGGGCTGTTGTATCTGGGGATGGCCTCCAGGGGCTGGACTCAGGGAGTCTGCAGCTCCCAGCAAGAACTGGGAAGGAATGTGAAGACCTCAATTTGCTTTCCTATTAGGACCTTAATCTGCTTTCTAATAGCCAATGCTTGTTGGCAACAGATCTCCCTCCCCACATACACCCCATGTCTGGGAATCTTTCGCTCTTTGCAGGTCTGCAATCAAAGACCTTGCTTGCAGAAATATTTCCAGAATGTTCTAGGAGCTTCCTTCCCCCTCCCCTGAACCTTCATAGTTGCTACATGGACCATCCATCAAATGCATCAGCCCGCCCATAAGAGGGAGGCCCTCCCAGCCAGCAGGGGGCAAGTTCGTGCGTGTCCTCTCTGAGAATGGCAGCCTCCCTCCCTCTCTCTGTGGCCTGCTCCCCCTGGGTGCCTTGGAATACAGGGGGTCGGGGGGGTGACCAGAAGAGACTAGAGTAGGAGAAGGAAAAGAGACTAGATTCAAGTTGATCTTGCTCTCAAATTCTATGAATACTTAGGGGAACCAAAGATTTGAAAAACCACAAGGTCTCAGGAAGCTGACAGCCAGAGAGGCGGGCAGACCCCGTTCAGGCTGGGAGCCAGGGAGGATACTCTGGAGCAGGTGCCCAGGGTGGGGCCAAGGGGCATGGGGCACCATGGGCTCCAGGCGGAGCTGTGTAGGGGGCGCCGTGGAATGTCCACCCGGCCGCAGCTCGTGTGTCAGGGGGCATTGCTGCTCTTCCACCTGCTCTGAGTTATCAGCAAGCTCAGCCTGCAGCCACCTCCCTGGTCCACCTCCCCAGTCCTCACAGTCTGCGCCCCCTGCCAGGCTTGTCCCTGCACCTCCCTAGGACCCACAATGCCCTGCAGCTACACACAAACACTGTGACTCATCAGACAGCAATCCCAGCTCCCTGCACCTGCCAGGCAGGGGAGGAGAGGGTCCCAGAGTGACAAGGGCCAGGACATGGAATGTGCCATCCTAGCTCAGCCCTAGCTCGGGCTGCTCCCAGTCACCCTCTGGCACAGCTTCCTTAGCCTGTATGAGAGACTCATCACAATACAAAGTCCCCCAAACCCCTGACTCATCCAGGAAAGAGGGGTCCATGCCCAGCTCATGGAGCAACCGCCCAGTATTCCTGAGCCCTCCTAAGTATGTTTTGGGGCTTTCTGACAATGACCCGTCCTACACACTCCCTGCTTCCATGGAACTTCTCCCCATCGACCCAGGGAGGCAGCAGAACCCCTCCGGTACCCCTGACCAACTAGGGAACTTCCTTGGGAAAGACTCTGAGTCTGAGGAATTTCCCCTATCCTGAAGCTCTGGGCAGTTACCACCAACACAGCAGTCAGACCTTGGAGGAAGCTCACCCAGCAACCAGCACCCCGCCCTGGCGATCTCCCCAGGATCACTTCCAGAGGGCCCAGTAACTATCCATTATCAATATCAGTAAGTAGAGCCAGGTGTGGTGGCGCACGCTTGTTATCCCAGTACTTGGAAGGCTGAGACAGGAGGATCTGGGTTCGTGGCCAGCCTCAGCTACTTAGTGAGGCCCTCCGCAACTTAGTGAGACCCTGTTTCAAAATAAAGAATAAAAAATAGGGCTGAGGGTGTAGCTCAGAGGTAGAATGCCCCTGGGTTCCATCCCCAGTACCACCAAAAAAAAAAAAATTAATATCAATAAGTAGCTGTAGCGTAGGAGGCCAGAGATCAGAATTATGTTCTGAACTCTTTAACAGAAAGAACAGCATCATGCTTGCTCCTGCGGCCTAAATGCCCTGTCTTTCAGATAGAAGGTCAGGCAAGCATCTCACTAAGACTCCAGTGTGGGGTGGATGTCTGAAATTTCACCTTTAGGCCCCTAGCTCTAGTAGATTTATTTATTTACCCGGGTCTCCCCAGAATGTTTCTAGAATACATTGATCCTTCAGATTTTAGAATATCTGCATTTGAAATAATTCTGAGTTGCAGTCACAGTTTCGTAGTATGGAAAACTTAAACCAGAAACAATAAGCACCATATGAAATGAAATGCACAGTCTGTGGGCGTGTGGTCTCGAGCCCACCGTGGGGGCACGTGGGTGAGATGTTGACGTCCCAACTCGCTGGGGGCTCTCAGAACTTGGGTCCGTTATAGCCCTCCTGGACTTTGCCTTCTCTGACTGCAAAATGGAGATGGTTAACATTGACCTCACTATTTCATTTTACAGAGTAAATGAGCACTACGTGTTAATATGACTTGTAATTCCAACTATTGAAGACATCAGTTACGCTCACATGTAGTCAACGTGTTTGTTATCTGCGGGTCCCACGTCTGCAGATTCAACCAACCTCAGATAGAAAATATGCGAGAAAAAAATTACATCTGTATTGAACATATACAGACTATTTTTCCGTGTCATCGTTCCCTAAACAACAAAGCCTAACAACCATTAACATCAAATTTATATTATATTACAGGCAAGGTAGCATACGTCTGTAATCCCAGTACTTGGGAGGTTGAGACAGGAGAATTGCAGGGTCGAAGCCAGTCTCAGCAATTTAGTGAGACCCTCAGTAACTTAACAAGACCCTGCTTCAAAATAAAAAGATAAAAAGGTCTGAAGGTGTGGCTCAGAGACAGAATGCCCCTGGGTTCAATGCCCAGTACCAAAAAAAAACCTGATATCATATTAGATATTATAAGTAATCTAATGATGATTTAAAGTATACTGAAGGATGTGTTTAGATAATATGCAAATGTTATCCCATTTTAAACGACACTGGCGCATCTTCGGGTTTTGACATCTGCATAGATTCTGGAATCAATTTTCTGGGGACACAGAGGGGCTCTGTATATATTATTTCCAGGAAATAAGCTTCCGGAAAGAGGGTCCCTGGTATTCAAGACTGTCACATGACTACTGAACTCCATGGGAGGTCTGCAGACACATTGCTCTCCTTTTGTCTGATCAAAGGATTTGGGAGCCTTGGCCTAATCTTATCTTCAAGCAGCTGCGTGAAGATATACCTGTGCCCTCAACTGAAGACCATGACCACAGCGACAAGACTTGCAAGCCCTGCTCTGACCTGCCTGCCCTGGGAGTCTGCCCAGCCCAAAGGCAGGCACATGGAATTCTCCTGCAAAGAAGGAATCAATCCGAGTGGGGTTCAAAGACAGCAGACAGGCAAATAGGCTTGCTTAATCCATAAGCCACAAGGATGTGTTTTCATGGCAAACTGTCCAACAGCAGGAGAAGTGGCACCTTGGACCCAGGGCACGAGGGCTAAGGCCGCAGTCCCAGGAATGCCTGTCCCGAGTCTAGAAGACAGTTCTCAAGTGCAGCCCTCCTTCCTCACCCTCCTCCCATGATGACCATTGTCAAAAGGCAGCGCCAACTCAGATCCAGCTTCCCCTATGCTAGCTAGCTTGCTTGCTTTTGTTTGTTTTGTTTTGTTTTGGGGTGT